>JAUTXX010007738.1:0-10016 GCA_032273605.1 Panulirus laevicauda
CATTCCCTACCCTTTCTAATCTGCCCACCTCCCACCATTCTCATGCCACATGCATCTTTTGCACAAGCTATCATTGCTTCCCTAAATACTTTCCATTCCTCCCCCAGTCCCTTTACGTCATTTGCTCTCATCTTTTGTCATTCTGCACTCAATCTCTCCTATTACTTCCTCACATATCTTCACCTTTGCCTCCACAAGATAGTGATCAGACATCCCTCCAGCTGCCTCTCTCAGCATATTAACATCCAAAAGTCTCTCTTTCCCATGCCTATCAATTAACACATAATCCAATAATGCCCTCTGTTCATCTCTCCTACTCATATATGTATTCTTATGTATATCTCTCTTTTCAATCCAGGTATTTCTAATTACCAGTCCTTTTTCAGCACACAAATCCACAAGCTCTTCACCATTTCCATTCATGATACTGAATACCCCAAGTACCCCAATTATACCGTCAACTGCTACTTCACTCACCTTCGCAATCAAGTCACTAATATCCGGAGTCTTACATCAAAGCCGCTGACACACTCAATCAGCTGATCCCCAAACACTTGCCTCCCATGATATTTCTCCACACAGTCGAGTGAATAAGCACCAACAGTCACCCATCTCTCGCCATCCACTTTCAGTTTTACCCACACCAGTCTAGAATTTACTTCCTTGCACTCTATCACACACTCTCACAACTCCTGCTCCAGGAGCAGTGATACTTCTTCCTTAGCTCTTGTCCTCTCACCAACCCCTGACTTTAAGACACTTCAAACCATTCTTCCCCTTTACCCTTGAGCTTTGTTTCACTCGGAGCCAGAATATCCAGGTTTCTTACCTCAAACATACTGTCTATCTTTCTTCTCATCTTGGTTACATTTACACACATTTAGACAACCTAGCCTGAGCCTTCAAGAAGGATGAGCACTCCCCACTTGGCCCATTCTTCAGTTCTATCTTTTAGAAATTGAAATACAAGAAGGGGAGGGTTTCTAGCACCCCACTCCCTTTTTATTGCCTTCTATGATACACAGGGAATAAAAAGTAGATTTTTTCTCCTCCACCCTAAGGATAGCCCATGGTTGTGTATGTTAAGATATCTATAGTATATTGATCTACAAACTGTTTCCTTGTAGGTCATGAACATCAATAAAAACACTCACAGAGTACAATAAAGTTTAACATAGTGCTACTTAAATATATACAAAGATGCATTCAATTATCTACCACAAATAACTGATGGACCATGTATTCTTGTAAAACAAAGACATCAGTCAGAAAAAAAAGGCACAAGAAGAATTTAATGTTGATATCCAACAAAAAGTACTTTATCCTCAAGACATTCTAAAACTTCTGCATTATAATAAATGTTTGAAAAATCATGCTACCCTACAGGCCACTGTCATCATTCAGAAAAAAGTGTAGTAACAATTCACTAAAGCTTAATCTATCAAGGCAAATGTAAGGCTTGCCACAGGCATCACTCCTTCCAATCAATCAAAATAGCAGGCCTATGACCAAACTAGCCATCACGTAAAACATCGCTAGAATACATCTCTTAATGTTATGAACATTGAAATTCAGAGGATCAACTTACTGAGAGAGCAGACTTATTCAGTATCAATTTTAACCATAAACCTGAGCTCTACCTCTCATCAATGCAATGAAAAAGGAGAGACTAGCCTTATGGACAGTCACTCGTTATAGAGGAGGTTGGTGTGACATCAATGACTGGAAGCTGGTTGTAACAGCCTAGCGTTTATCTTAGTGTTGTATTTATGTAGTTCATTACGTAACTCTCCACAACGCATTACAGATGTGTTTTTTTCATGCATTTAACATGACTGTAATGTCTATCTTATTGATTACATTAGGAGGCTTAGCTAAAGAGCTACTTGACGGGAGGGTGGTGAGCAGTTGGATTTAAAAGTCCTTAAGAATGCATTTGATGAACAAAATCACATGAGCTAACCTATGGAACTGTAATTCTAAAGACGTAATCATTATGCTTTTAGTACCAGGTATTTGAGAGCATGATTTTTTTTAAGCATGACTTTGGGTCTAAAACATGTCCTTCACCTGATACTGCAAATTTCATCAGAATGAAAGTTGTTAGTCCATGAAAACAAATGTGGCAAGGACACTCACCCAAGCCCTAGTGGTGATTGGGTAGACAGAAGGATCACGGGTCTGGGCTGTGACCTTCACACGAACAAAGCTGTCTGGAGATCCTGACAATCCTACCTGCCATTTCCACTGTCCTTGCTGTGAAAATTAAGAAAATAGAGAAATATGAAGTATAATAAATCATACGTTACATTTCTAACTATAATTTTATGGTAATTAAAAGATCCACCTAAAAGTGAATAAAAAGAAAATTAATGTGCTGTTAACACAACAATTTTAATATTGATCTCCACAACACCACATGGCAAGCAAAACATTTACCAAATCAGAAGAGAAACATCTATGAACAGTGAGGTGTCTCCTCTTTTCTTTAATATCTTAAGGTCTGACCCCAGATGCTGCACAGATGATCACCCACAAATAACCACACATGCAGTATAGTCTTAATTTTTCCCTCTATATTTGAGGAAATCCATGTTCCTCTTGCACACTATAGGCATGTATAGATACCATATGTCATCTGCAACTCTATTTATCCCAAAGAAAAATCTCAAAGCTCAATTAACCAGAGATCTCTATGGTGGAAAGAAATGGCACATCTGTCATTCAGGTCTTGCTCTGATGTGCAATGTAATCCATAAAGTTTTTGTAAGGTTTGTATGATGACCCCAGCCAACTATAGTATTTAAGCATACAGTATCAAAAGACCATGAAGAGTAGTTCCATATGTAACATTAGCTGAAGATTCAGTCTCTAAGCACGGAATAGTTATGAAAGGGAGGATCACATAATTACCTACTATTTGTATAGTGAGAGGGAGGAAGTTTTATATTCCAGGGACCCCATCTCTTGAGCCATACAACTTTTTAAACTTCTGTATGATGTCTGCTGACATAACTTTAGAGGGAATAAATGCTTTTCTGTATGGCCTAACTGGGTTCTGTTTATTATAATTATACATAATCGCGGTTTCCTGCATCAGTGAGGTAGCGCCAGGAAACAGATGAAGAATGGTCCATTCACTCATATATATACATAAATGCCCATATATGGACATATACATCATATACATAGCAACATATTACATATAAATACACACAGACATGTACATATATACACATGTACATATTGATGCTTGCTTTCATCCATTCCTGTTGCTACCCCGCCCCACAGGAAACAGCATTACTACCTCTCACTTCAGGAAAACAGACAAAAAAGGCCACATTTGTTCACACTTAGTCTCTAGCTGTCATGTGTTTACAGAACAAAATGGTATTACTGATAACTGGTCCTACCAGAAGTTTTCCCATTGTAAAGCAATTATTTTTAGACTATTAAGAGTTTGGTTGGAACTATGCTAAATATTACATAAAGTGATGACGAGAATAAAACCCTATAAAAATAGTGTGGACAAACTATGAAAGTTACTGAAAATTGGAAAAAAAGTGTCTACAAAGATCACCGATCAGCATTGTCGAATGATTTCTACGGTAGGTTTACTGCAAAGAGTAACAGTGTCTCTAAGTGATCATGTAAGCGAATTTGATCCAGACAGTGAAGCCTGTACTGAGTATAAGGAGCGTCTGCAACATCATTTCTTGGCAAATGAATTAGACAATGCATTCAAGATGAAAAACGTGCTGATAGCAATGATAGGACCTAAGACATGCAAGTTACTGAGAAATCTGTGCAAGCCTAAACATCATAGAATAATGACTTTTGGAAAACTCTGTGAAGTGTTATCTAAACATCATTAGGCAAAGCTGTCAGACAGACAGTAACAAGATTAAAATTCCATAAAAGAATTAGGCAACCAGGAAAGAGTGTTGCTCAGTATATGACTGACTAGGAAGAACACTGTAATTTCAGCACAACCAGTTGACTTGTAGGTATCAACGATGAACAGATTCATGTAACACTAATGATGTTGGAGCCCAAGATTGGTGAGATTCTGTTGTGCAAGAAAATCTACAATTTGGCAGTGGCATTAGAGGTAACACAGGACATATCAGGCATGAACAGCCATCATCCTTGCATGCAAAGACATAAGGCACACCCTGTTGGAGATGCGGTGAAGTTTATCATCCAAACAGCAGCTGGGTCAGAGACAAGAGGTGCTACATCTACCAACAAGTAGGCCATTTCTCCCATAAATGTCAGCAGTCTCGGCAACAGGACTGGACCAAGAGAAGATGGGTTGGATGGGCATTGCTTAATAGCAGTTTCAGGCCTTCACCAAACAACACACCCAAGAGAGTGTCTTCAACAACCAAGAAGGAGAAGAGGACTGCCAAGAGGAGGTAAACTGGAAAATGTAGAAAACCAGGAAGAAGTATTATTAAATAACAATGGTGTTGAGAAAGGTAAAGGGGACTATTTTGAGTACAGTTTAAAACTATATTGTAGAGTGAGGTACAACTGGGAAGTGTTCAACCATTTATGAGTAGACTAAATACTGAAGGGCAAGAGGTAGATTTGTAGATAGACAGTGGGGCAAGTTTTACCATAATCAATGAACATGTTTATGAGAGTCTGAGTGACAAGGTAGCCATATTACAAGAGAAACCAAAAATGATGATATTGAAATCATACACTTGAGAAAGATTGAGAATCAGAGGTATTATAAAAGCTTATATCACACACCATGATATAGTATATGAGTTGCTTTCAGTAGTAGAATAAGGTGATGGACAAAATTTGTTAGGAAGAAATTGGTTACAAACACTCCAGATTGACTGGAAGAATTCAGTATTTAATGTACAGGAACAATTGGATTGAGGAAGGTTTGGGCACATTCACTGGAGGGTGTAGGGAAGGCCAAAGTTTATGTAGTTGCTAGAGTAAAGCCAAAATTTTTTATAGCTCACCCACTGCCTTTTTGTTTGAGAGAGGCCACAGACATAGAATTGGACAGGATAGTGGCAAATGGAACACTCACACCAGTGAGAAGCTCAGAATGGGCCACTCCGATAGTGTCCAAGCCATCCTCAAAGTTAGAATTTGTGGAGACTTTAAAGTGATGGTAAACCCAGTGGCTGAGAAGGAGACTTTTTCAGTTCCAAAAATAAATGACTAATTGACCAGTTTTATAGGAGTTAAGTAATTTTCAAAATTGGACTTTAGTGCTTATTAACAAATGCTACTGGATGAAGACTTAAAGAAATATTGTTTGATAGGCACCCACAGAGGGTTGCTCAGGTATAACAGATAATGCTATGGGATCAAGAGTGCACCTGGGATTTTTCAGAGACATGTACAACTTATTGAGAGATATTCCACACATGGTTGTATATTTAGATGATATTTTGATCACAGAAGCAGAACACAGAACAAACTTGACTAAGGTGGTAGAGAGATGAAAAAGGCTTAAAGCTGCATTTTGAAAAATGTGTTTTCCAAAACAGTTTGAGTTATTTAGGACACAAAATTGATACACAGCATTCATGTATTACAAGGTAAATTAAAAGCAATTGTGGATGCAACCAGGCCAAGAGATGTGCAAACATTGCAATCATTCTTAAGAGGTATTGCCATTGTATAAATTAAGGAAGGGTGTGCAATGGCAGTGGTTGCAACAAGAAGCTCCATTTAAGAAAGCAAAACAGATGTTATTGTCTGGTCAGGTTTTGGTACATTATGATCCAGATAGGCCTCTTGTTTTGTCATGTGATGTATCACCTTATGGGGTAGGGGCAGTGCTAGCACACCAAAATGAAGATGGATCAGAACTACCAATAGCTTTTGCTTCATGAAAACTGAATGATACTGGGAAAAATTATACACAAATTGACAGGGAGAGTTTGGCAACAGTGTTTGGTGTGCACCATTTTCATAGCTGTGTATGGAAGATCATTTACAATAGTCACAGCCTACAAGCCGTTAGTTTCACTATACACAAACACAAGGCATTGCCCAGTATGGCTAGTGCAAGAATACAACGTTGGGCCATCTCATTTGCTGCTAATGATTACCAGTTGAAGTTTAGAAATTGTCATGACAATGCAAATGCTGACCTAGTGAGTAGGTTACCATTGGCAGAAAAACCAGCATCAGTACCACCCCCCACAGAAACCATGTTGTTGTTAGAACACACTGAAGATTCATTAGTTGCAGCTAAACATATCAGAAGATGGACAGTACATGACCCAGTATATGTTAAAGTTTTGTCTTTTATCAAGAATGGTTGGTCAGAAGTTGTTCAGGTTCCAGAATTTAAATAATTTTGTGTGCCTAGGGATGAACTTAACACAGATGAAGGTTGCATAATGTTAGGGGAACAGGGTTGTGGTTCCTCCAGCAGGACAGCAAAGTGTATTGAGAACTGCATGAGCCTCATCGAGGTATCTTCACAATGAAGGGGATTACTATATCATATGTTTAGTGGCCTAATTTAGATAGAGATATTGAACAAATGGTAGAAACTTGTAAGATCTGTTAAGTGAATAGAAATAATGCCTGTGTTACACCGCTTCGTGCGTGGTCATACCCCAATGTATTTGGCCCTTTTTGATGCCTATTCAAAATGGTCTGAGGTAAGAATTATGAATAGTGCATCAACACTTGCAGCCACACACTTGCAGCCACTGCTGAGTAATGGAATATTTTTACCACTCATGGGCTGCTCTTAATGTTAGTCAGTGATAATGGAAGCCAATTTATTAGTTATGAATTTGGCCAATTTATACACAGCAATAGGATTGACCATGTTACTTGTGCTCCTTTTCACCCTAGCTCTAATGGAATGGCTGAAAGATCTGTTCAAACATTCAGAATTGGGCTAAAGAAAATGAGAAGAGCAAACATCAAAACAAGATTGTCTAGGTTCTTATTCAGATATAGATGTTCACCACAGTCTGTAACTGGTAGTACCCCACCAGAGTACCTAATGGGACCCCTTGACCAAATGAGACCTAACATAAAAAGGAAACAAGAACAATAGAAATATGATAAGGGCATACCTTTGAGGGAACTCAGGGTAAATGATGAAGTGTTTGTGGAGAATTATATTGGTAGGGGAACTTGGGTACCAGGAGTTGTAGTGGAAGTAACTGGACGCCTGTCATATAAGATAGAATTGTGTGATAATACAGTTGTCGGGAGACATTTTGATCAAATGAAATTTAAAAGAGTAAAGTTGTCAGGGAAGGGAGCTCCAAGGGAAGTAATCATAAAAGTGTGGGGTTGAGGATGGTATGAGTGACAAATAGCAGGCTACAGGACAAATGAGTTTTGGGAAAGTTGTGAGTCAGGAACCTGATAAAACACTTGAAGATCAAAGAGATGGTAACATTAGTTTTCCAAGCCAAATAAGAGTCTGACATATGCAGGGAGAAACCTGGAGTAAGTTTACCCTGTATGATTCCTGTAGGAAGCCCAGTGAAAATTTAAATAAGGTGTGGAAGAGTCATAAATTAACGTGTGAGATTAGATATGTAGAAGATGACAGCAATATCAAGAACAAAACTGTAATACATTGCGAATGAAACAGAACAAGTTATCGTACTGTACTTGTATTTAATTTCAAGGATGTGTATTTTCTGTTTGTAATATTCAAATTATTGTGTATTTGTATAATACAGTAAGGAGTTGGTAATTCCTTGATAATGAACAAGGTACAAATGACAGTAAACATTATTTTATACATACAACCAGTTTCAAATTTAAGGGGGGGAAAGGATGACATAATTTTATAGGGAATGAATGCTTTTCTTTATGGCCCAACTGGATTCTGTTTACAAAACATAACTGTTTAACTGACTGCTGTGCTACCTAAAGTTTTCCCAAGGTAAAGCAATGAATTTTGGATTAGTAAGTGTTTCATTAGAATTACCTTGACCAATATACTACACTAATTATTACATCTGCATTTACAATTTCTTCATTCATTTTTTTCCATGGATCCACCAGTATTATACTATGAAAGTATGTCTTTACATATAACAAGTTTCTTATTCAATTTTTTGTTATAGTCTCTGGTAGTTCTCTACCTGCATCTTTCACAGAACTGATCACTATCTATACTATCAAGCTGATTCAAAAACTTAAAGGTTGTGATAAAGTTACCCCACACTCTATTCTCTTTCATGGTGGGCAGTTATAAAGCCTCAAGCCTTTCCCAGTCACTCTATCTATCTGTATCTCTGATGCCTGTTCCAACTGGAACTCCCTTAAAAGGGTGGTTACGGCAACAGTCTCCATAACTAAAGAACTTTAGTTCCGCTTCTTAATTCTGGTAGTCTTTGTTGCCCTCTAGACCATTTATATTGGTTCTTTGTACTTCAAGTTCAGTGACCAAACCTGAGAAGCACATTCTAGTTTTAGTCTTACGTAGATTTTGAAATGCTTGTTGAATATTTCCTTATCCATATATTTGATGCTGTTAAATTATTTCCAGCAGAGAGGTTGTCTTCATTACTATTCTTCCAAAGTGGGACAGTGGCAATAGGTTAGGAATGATGTCAACTCCCTAGTCCCTTTGGAAAGATGAAACAAAAATAGAACAGACTAGTATATAGCACTCAAAAGCTACCTGATATAGGTGCTAACAACAGAAATAAGCTTGCCAGCTGGGAGAAAACTAGTCCCAGATGCAGGCCTAAATCAAATAATCAAATAAAAAATCCTCAAAGGTGAAGATGAAACTGGTTTTATCAATTCTTAATGTGATGCAGCTCCTTAAGTAAAGGACCTGAACTGAAATATAGTAGATGGTAAATTAATTCCTCATAAACATTATGGTGCAACATTGGTAGACTATTTAAAACATGATACTGGAGGAAAGTTAGTCCATCATCATACTCCTAACATTGATTCAAGGGACAACTTTTGCTTTAAATTCACTAGCATGTCATCTGTAAACTGGCCTAGGCAAGGGAAATTTCCAGTTACAAGTATGGCTTATTTACATTTTTTCTTTTAATGCCTCCCACCCCATGATGACTTAGGGATCAAGAAATCTTGCCTCAGCAAGATCATTGTGGTACACTCACAACTCCAGGTATTCATATCAGGGGCTACCTTACAAGATGGTGGCTCAAAACTACAGCCACACCATAAGAGAAACAGACATAGTCTTATGACTCGCTGGGATCAAAATGTTGATTAGTGTTTAACAGCATTAGGTGGGTCTAAACAGCTTTTGGCCTTGGTATTAGCCTTGATTTCCCAACAAGCCATAGGGTAAAAGAAACAATCTTAAGTCTGGCATAAAAAAGTACAGAAACTACAACTAAAGGTGCTCAGTGGGAAAAAGGTCCTCCCTATAAAGCTCCAGTTTAAAAGAAAAACTTTGCCCTACAAGGATCACCTAAATTTTTTAAGCCTTTGGGGCAGACTGTCCCCTAATTCATCAGTGTTGTATTTTTTCATGGTGTGAGACTCACCAGATACCATGAGTCAATGAATCAGCTTGCCAACCATAACCTTGAGAAAATCTTTACCCCTGCTTCTTCCCACACCTGGTTCTGTGAGAGAGAGAAAAAAAAGTTTTCAAGAACAAAACACTCCCCACTCCCATGACCAAGTTGAGGGAGCTACAATCTTCTCAAATGTCAACTGAAGTTAAGATAAAACCAAAGGAGGTAAGAAGTTGACCAGTTCACAAATGAGCTAGGCTGGCACTTACATGGGTTTAAAAACGTAATTCCATTTTAAACTCCCATGGTGTAGTGGTTAGCATTTGTGACCATGACCCATTCAAGGGCCATCCAGGGTCAAGTGCATAGGTTTGAATCCTGGTTGCGGCAATCTGTCCACAGTCAATCCCAGCTGTTCATCCACCCTTAGGGATTGGTAGATAAAATGGGTACCTGGCTCAGGCTAGGGTATATATATATATATATATATATACATGACAGCTAGAGACTGAGTGTGAACGAATGTGGCCTTTGTTGTCTTTT
>JAUTXX010007782.1:0-10015 GCA_032273605.1 Panulirus laevicauda
ACAAGGGTATGCAAAACCTACAAATATGTCTCTTGAGCATTCATGATATATTCACTTGATTGTATTCACGGATCTATATAGATACGTGCATACGTACACTTACACATACAAACACAAACAGACAATTAAACATAAAAAATGGAATGATACCATTGTGCAAGGCGTAAGACTCTACGCAGTAACACTACCATATCAAGTATAAAACGCTACACACTAACATTATACTAAGTATGACACAGTATCACTATCATGCTACGTACAAAGTCTACACTACGCTACCATACAGATTATAAGACCCTACACAGTAACTCTTTTACAATTAGTATAATGCCCTACACAGTAACATTATCATAACAATAATATTACTTGAACAGTAAGACTTCTGTACTGAATATAAGACTTTACACAGTAACACTGTTATACTAAGTGTAAGGCCCTACATAGTAACATTGTCATATCATCAAACATTAACACTACTATACTGAGTACAAGGCTCTATATAGTAACTGTTATGTCACTAAACAGTACCAATACTGCACTAAGTATAAGGCCCTACAAAGTAACACTGTTATATCATCAAACAGCAACACTACTGTACTAAGTATAAGGCCCTACATAGTAACACTGTTATACTATTAATAAGGCACTACAGAGCAACACTACGTAGTACAGTTTGCCTTAAAGCCATACATAGTATGCTATACCATCAGGATAACAGCTCGAGGTGAAGTTTGGCTAAAACTTACATCCATTTGGCGAGATAATGCTCGAACTCAAGGAGTATCTTCGAGTCTCAGGTGTAAATATCTGCCGAGGATTATCTCCAGGATGAACACAAGCGTAGCTACCTGAAGGCCAGCGCCTAGGACCACGAACATCCCCTGCCAACGGGAATACACATCACTGGTAAATAATGTACACATACAAGAGAAGTATCATAAGCAGGAAGGTATATACCAACGGTTATTGAATGCTCCCAGACCAACACATAACTCCATACGTGGTACATTCCTGAACCAACCTGATATGGTTGCGAGGCAATTGCAACAGAAATCATGAAAAGTGTGAGTAGTGGTGTCATGAAGAAATGGGAACCCATTCATCTGATACGTCAACAAAAGTAGATATCATTAGGCGATCCTATGTTATCGAAGAATAGATATCAGGGCACAAGTTGGAATCGTCAAATGCTATCCAGTCAGCTGACACTATGTAAACACTACGGCACGCTACTCCACTGAATTTCTATGGTTATGAAAACCTGCTGTTATCCCCTTAGTGTTTTCAGTTGGACAGGGCAGCCAGTATGTGTACGCTTGGATGTGTTTACACTTTGCGACGCTGGGGAATACCTACCCAGACGCTGTGGATGGCCAGCGGCTCCTTGACGGTGATCTTCGAAGGGGCGTGGCGACAACTGCTGGATTCAGGGATGCTGGACGCCAGCCAGTGGTTGTAAAGACCCGATTCCACCAGCGCACGGATCCTGCAGACGCAGAAATGAGGTGGAGGGAAAACGGAGTAACCCGAGTGACACAGAGCCACGAAACAGAAAAAGACAAAATAGAATTAATTCTTGTCTTCTGTTACTAATTTATTCACACGACTGGAGGGCCACTCGCGACGCGCTTTGCATCCATAGCATCTACCTGAAGGGAACCTTTAGTTGAGGCGGCCCTTGGCATCCTTACCTGTGGCTCATGACGGGGACAAGAGGGCTGCCCTTTTGGCCGATCATACAGTAGGTGGAGGTGACGAAGGTCTGGCGGGCCTTGTAGAAGTCACAGCGGCCTGCAACGGGAGCGAGTGAAAATGAGGGAAAACGTTTAACGAAAAAAAAAGGAAAAAAACGTATCAAAGGATTTCTGATAACGTTTCCCTTCGAGTTGTGTCTCACAGACTAGATTGTCTGTCGTCTTTCTCTACCTTCTTGAAGAGGGTAGAACTCTCTTCCCATTTCGTACAAATAGATCATTACAAACAGATGATCAATTCCATCTCGCGCTTAGTCACCGACAACATATTTACTGGTAGTGTCCATATGAGTGCGTGTGTGTGTGTAATTCAATATTTGTACAGTAGAGAGTCCTACAATCGTAAGATCCCCATCTCTTGACCTTTCCTTATTCATGAAGTGATTTTGCTCCGTCTTTAGTCAGGTATGTATCACATGTACACACCAGAGGTAACGTACTGAGGAGAGAGAGGGGTGTGGCCTGACCTGTGTGTGAGGAGAGGTGGGAGATGAGGAGGTCTGCAAACAGGGAGGTGCTGACGAGGACGTGGTCCCCACGCCTCACCAGGGTGTCCAGAGCCTCGGGGAAGGTGGTGGCTACCTGGTACCTCAGACGACCCACCTGCCGCAGCTCACCTAGTTCCCGCAGCTCACCTGACTTGCTGTTCTGAACGTACATACAAAACAGTACATATGTATACACACAAACACCTATCAATATACATACGATACGCACATACATAAACACATTTTATCTGATAATACACTTAAAACTGTCTGATATAAATCTATGATGTAAAAGAAGAATTATGGTCTCATAAACACATTTGAACAGCTTCATCATCATCATCATTGTCTCCGTGTGTTGTGTGTGTGTGTGTGTGTGTGTGGTGCCCACCTCCAGCACGTCAGTGAGGACGGTGCCGGGTTCGAGGATGACGGTGATGGAGGCATCGTCGAGGAGCGCCCTAACGGTGTGTAGGGGCTGCGCCACGTGCCTCACCGCCAGCAGTGACATGAGATTACTGCAGTAGCTCCAGGTCACCACCATGCCCATCAGAGACCAGCCACCCACCACCACCATTTCACGCCCCGTCACAGCCGTCCACGTCATGTCTGCAGACGCCACCACACTCACGTTACAAAACACTTTACGTCTTCAAGTCTCGTCTACACAAATAGTAATCTGAAAAGATATCAAGATAAAAAGAGGAACCACAGAATAATCCTGTCAGTCTATCACCTCGTAAACAGCAGTCTTTTTCCTCACTTGTGCCTCTGCAACAGCCGACGATACGGAATTTTCACTAAACGTTCGAGTGCGTTCTTGTTTTGTGATATGGGTCTGGAAGCCTCAAGGCAACCGTAGACTGTCCTTCATGACTGACAATCAGGAGATTTGCGAGTCTGTTACCACCGCCTTGCGCCACCACCACCACCACCACACCCTGGGTAATGTGTGGCGGTAGTGGTGCTGATGCTAAGTGGTCACAGCAACCACAAGCCATGAGGGAATGAGGACAATTCTTCAGTCTCCATCGTAAGCGAATGAGGCTTTCGTCGGAAAACCAGATGTGTGGACACCACCATCTGAGCAAGATGCTCTGGGTATGTTGTAAAAGTGACTATTCTCTGTGGGTATAACAGGTCCAACCATGACCTCAAATTCTCATAACCACAGACTTGGGGGTAGACGCTCCATAAGGTTGCTAGAACGACGTAAAACTGAGTGTTAGGGATAATTTTTCCTTGTGTTTGAATCACCATGATTTACTGCCCACTTCGGCTGGTGTGTGTACGATCTGGTGGGACATGTCTGCTCAGCTACTCAACAAACGCTGTCCCCCTCCTCTGGTGTTCTCTGGTATTCCATCACTGGCGTTGGTCGAGTGTGTGAGTGCTTTTAGATGTGTGTTGTGGGCCTCTCTTGTGTTCTCTGTCCTTCTGTTTTGTATATGGACAGCAGTCGTCGCTTGCATATGTGAAAATGAAATAGCTTGAAGGTTTACGTACGCACTGAACAATACAGAATAGATGAGCTTGCAGTTGGACACCATCGAATATTTCTCATAAATTTCCTCAAAGTCTCTCATAATATAGGAACACTGCCTCGCATAGATAACTTATTACATATTGAGAAGTACAGTACAGAAAACTCACTCTCCTGCAGAGGTATGCTTGAAAGAGGTCTCACCTGGGAGGTTGTGTTACTGATTGTGACTAAAATCTTGTGTCCTTACGTACACTCACCTTGGTGTAGGAGGACCCGAAGATGGTGGAAGAGTATCGCTCCCGCCTGCAGGCGGTGTCCCGAGGCCCTGGGTTCGTAAGTGAGTAGCAACATGGCGGCCCACACCGCCAGCAGCGCCCCCAGCAGAACTAACCACACCATGGGCGCCAGGGAGAAGACAAAGCTCCAGGGGTCAATCTCCGGCACGCCTTTCCTCGCTAGTATACTTCGATCGTCGAAGAAGAAAGATCGAGTGAAATCCGCCACTTCTGTCCGACTCTCTGTGTGTCCAAAGGGCCCCAGAGCGATGTCCACCTCCTGCGGGTGGCAGGGAAAGTGAGAAGGATTGCTGAAGACCTGCTTGTCTTTAATCAAAACTTGAAACCTGATGGGGGAGGAGTAATCTGGTTATGCATGATCTATTTACTTGGGATTTCTCGTGGTGAAATTATAGAGAGTCCTTACTGGAGACGTAACGATGTTAATGTTATGAGAATAATGTCAGAGCAAAAGAATCAAGATCGTTTTATGTCTATATATATACATGCCAGAGTGGCGTGAGTTCTGAGCATCCATTAGTTCATTCCTGTAAAGGTCCTCTTCACCTGTCTCCTGACGAAATCTCCGTCACCGAGCGATTGACGTGGTCCCCCCTAACCTGTCTACTAACAAGGTTCCTCACACCTTCTACTGACGAAGTCCCATCTAGCTGCCCTCTGACGAAGTTCCCTCACCTGTCTACTGACGAGGCCTAACATGCCAGTCCACGACCCGTTGGAGAGCTTGGTTCCCCACGCCCTGTCATCTGGCTCGACCAGAGTATACCTGACGAAGGAAAGCTATCGTCAGCACCATCCTTGGCTCATCACCGAGAAAGCAGTGAGATGCAAAGTCTTTAAGATGATACTGACACCTAAATCAGAAACAAAAATTAGAAAAATTTTCATTTATGTATCTGTGAGGATCATCATTTATCTTATGTATAATAAAAAACAAGCATATAAATGAAAACTAATAAAGGCTCTGAAGTATCTTACGTGAAATTCAGTTTTTGAGTTAGCACTGTGAGAAGGTTGGCCATGGGTCCTCGTATGGAGAGGTGACGGCGTCCACCCGTGCTGCTGGCGCCTCCTGCCGAAGTGTCTCCCTTGAGAATGACGTGGGGCGGCCAGTCTACCACCGCCGCCACCAGCGTTGCTCCATCCCTGAACCTGCAAAAACATATAGATGGAAATGCAAGTCTTCCTCAGCAATGGTTTATGCTCTCAGTTTTCGTATGTAACGATGTCCACTGCTCAAGTATATATACCTTACCGTAAAACTACATAGGGTAGTGGGGAATGTACACGTGTGCACTAGAGAATCAAACTGGAAATAACTACTTTGTGTTTTCATTGTAAAGTTTTAACGAAGGACGTAATCAAGACTAAAGCGGTGGTTCGTCAATAGGGCGGCGGATTTTCAGGGCATATCAAATAGACAGAAGTAGAAGAATGTGTGTAATCTACGTCATTATTAATCGTACTTTCAGAAGTGGTGGTGAAATAACAAAACAGGAGGTAGAGTCTGAACTTAGAATACTAAAATCAACGGCCGAAATACATGAGTTATCGGTGAGATAAGACTACATCGATGATGTAACTGTAAGACTGTATACAGACATCTGTCCCAGTATGGTTACCAGTATGGCGAAGTTTTTGTTCATCAGCTCTCGAGGTAGAGCAAATGTCTATGGCAAGGCTTCAGGATGTAGGTGAAGGCAGTGTTGTGGCAGTGTTGTACAATAGTTACCTGAATGTCTTCGGGTTGTGAACCATGTCGCTGACAACCGAGGCGTTGTTCAGGAGTTCCTGCAGGGAACGAACCATCTCGCGAGATCCACTGGAATGAAACACAAAGCTTCCTTTTATCGTGCGCTTGGCTAATACAGATAAATACAGATAAAGAAAGATTAGCTAATGATTAATTCTTATAAATGTAAAACACCTCTCAACGGATTCAGTCTTCCTAAAGGACACAAATGATAACAAAGGATAAAGCAGGAATATAAGGGTGGCAGGCAAATTGTATTGTTCCTGAGACTGTGTGTAAAATGACTCTCCTAAATGGCTGACGAAGAACACCATGAAATGAAATGCTTTGCTGGAGGCCAGTACGTGCGATCTTCATATGAACATTGGCTTCACACACCGTGCTATCCTCACACCAGACCCATACAGCTACTGTACAGCAGGTCCGACGATGGAGAACACCCACTGAAGGACAAAACCCATACAACTACTATACAGTAGGTCTATCGGTGGAGAACACCCACTGAAAGAAAAAACGTTTAAGATTGCAGCATCTTTTAGTGTCTGAGATTTCCATCTTTCATTCTGGAAATCTTTCGAGACCGTATATACATAAAGAAACCTCATGTGACGCTTGGAATTATAGCGTGAGTGAGAGGTGAGGGTATAGTTCTGTTGAACGTATGATACGAACTCAGATCAACTCACCTGTGTCTTCGAGTGAGAGGTGAGGGTATAGGTCTGTTGAAACGTATGATACGAACTCAGATCAACTCACCTGTGTCTTCCTCCGCACCTGCCGATCGACTGACACCTCGCCTCCCTAGAGACCGACCATCCACCACACCACTCGTTACCACCAATAACCCGGAATGACCACCACCCACCACAATCACCTCGCACCTTCCATTACCGTCACCTACCACTACCTACTGCTACTATTCGCTGCATCCATTCACATCCACCATCACTTGACCAACCCGAAAGGACTTCGCAAATTACCACCACTCACTACTGCCACTTCACCCACTCCTGCCACTTACCACTGCCACCCACTCAGTTCTGCTGCCATTAAAGCTATCATCTGTTGCCACTTGTCACTGCTATCTTCCATCCCCTACCACCTCCTGGTAGGTACTATAACTACCCCTGGGCCCTGCCCTGCACTCCTAGCCATACCTATCTACCACTTACCACTGCCACTCGCCACCATCACCCTCGACAACTACCCTCAGCTACCCCACACCATTCCCACCTTCCACTTACGTTCCCCATCTCTACACCTCACTGCTAGCCAACTCTCGATGTCCCTCAATGTACACCCTCGAACACCATATTTACTTCGACTCATCAAAGCCTCTAGTTTACTGGAGGACACTTTTCATATTTTACGATTGATGATGAGTAATGTATCCCCTCGTAAAGGTTATCCTACATCAGAATATGTCGCTTAAGACACGCATGACTTGAATTAACGCCACGCGGACAACTGCAACATTGATTATGCGTTGAAGGAAGGTCATCAGCCTGTCGCAGCTTGGGATATCTTTTGTCTCCCTTGAGCACAACAGCTCGTGAACCACTTTGTTTTACTTAGGATGTAAAATAATTGAGATTCATCAGTGAAATGTATCCTATTTTGATTGACAGTGCTTGACCAAAGGCCTCAGTCACTATGTTATCTTCTCTGTAATACATTCCACGTACGAGTCATTCTATGTGATCAGTCTGCCAGACAGTCAGTCAGTTATCCGACAGTCAGCGAGCCAGTTATTGCACCATGTTATATATATATGTTATAAGTGTCTTAATCAATGGACAGTTACTGCTTGCTACTGCCTCCCTCCTACTACTGGTAGAGTCTAGTTCACAACACGTAGTTAGTTTGTTTACCACATATTCTCCCGTCGTGATTCTGTGCATGTGATTGTCTGAGTTCTGTGGTCCTGAGCTGAGGGGAGGTGATGGTAGAAGGAAGCCATGGCTGAGCTGAGGGTGAGGTGATGGTAGAAGGAAGCCATGGCTGAGCTGAGGGGAGGTGATGGTAGAAGGAAGCCATGAGTGAGCTGAGGGTGAGGTGATGGTAGAAGGGAGAAGACATGATTCACCTTCCTATATCCGGCTCTGAACTAATTCACACACACGAATCCTTCTACAATGAGGACACCATTGTGGGCATATCAGCTAGCACATTCCTATCATCATTCTCCTCACCAACTATACATTTCTCTATTGAGACAAAACACCATCAAGACACTTCTCCACAAATTCAGACAACAGAAAGTAATAATACTGTATCATTTAACTCATGAACTCATACCTTGATAGTCAGAGAAATTATCTCTAAGGCTGGAGTGGAGATACACACATCAAAACACAGTTTATCCTTCAAGAATAGTTTATAATTTCCCACACTGGTTATAAGTACGAAAAGACATTGGTCTTACATTAAGAATAGACCCGTCACACAAAACCAACACATCAGAGGTAATAAAGTGGTATACAAATAAATATTGACACACACACACGAACCTTCAGAAAGGCAAAGAACTGAACACTGGTTTGTTTGTTTGTTTGACTGCAAGGTTAACATTTAGTAAATTTATGCTTTTGAATCTTATGATGGACCACTGTCTTTGTTGTATTGTGTCACCTGGCACCATTCTGAGCCAAGGAAGGTCCATATGTATACTGCAAGACGTCTAGAAGGAAGAGAGAAGAGTCAGTCACGAGGGTCCTCACGAGTCAGGAGTTTTGGTGAGTTTCGTGTGGCTAATGATAAGTGAAACTCGACTCCACACTTGTAGTATTGGTAGCAGTAGTAGTAGTAGTAGTAGTAGTAGAGCAGTAGTAGTAGTTCAGTAGCAGTGGTTTTGTTATAGTAGTAGTAGTAGTCGTTGTAGTAGTAGTAGTAGTAGTAGTAGTAGTAGTAGTAGTTTAGTAGTAGTAGTAGTAGTTTAGTAGCAGTGATTTTGTTATAGTAGTAGTAGTAGTAATGGTTGCACATGGTTATTCAAGAGGTGAGGTTGAGAGTAATTCAGTCATTGTTTTGATGTGGTAGTTGTATCCATGAAGTCGAGTGTTCTGGTGAGTGTGGTTGACGAGGGTGATTATGGTGGAGGTCACTGCTGGGGCTATGGTTGAGCTTGGTGGCTATGGCGGTTGCTGTATTGGTTGGTATATGAGCAGCTGGGGTAGTTGATACAGTATCATACATTCTGGCTGGCGGTGTAGGAGTAGTAGTTCATGGCGGTTGGGGCGGTAGTTATTCATGGTGGTTGGCTTAATGGTAGTTATGGTTGATGGTGAACTAAGAATGGTGGTAGCTGGTTAAGTAATAGTTGTCTGTTCTGTGGAGTAGTTGTTAAAAGGTAGTTTATGCAATATGACTGTGGTAGTTAGTTCAACAGTGGTTGCGGGCTAGTGGTGGTTGGTTGTGGTTTTTGGCGCGGTAGTAGTTGTAGTAGTTGGTGGCGTAGTAGTTGTAGTGGTGAATGCAGTGCTACAAATGGCCCCATGAATATTGTTCTGGGGGTCGGCAAAGTAGAGATGGCGATGTTTGATGCATAAAAAGTTATAGTGGACGTTGGAATGGTTGTTTCACTGGTTATAAAAGAGGTTTTATTCAGTTGTAGGTGCGATCGTTGCTTTAATATCTGTTGCTGATGGCTCAACACTTCGAGGACCTGGTTGTGCATTGGTAGTTGTGGTGGTTGATAAAGTAGTAGTTGTTGTCGTGGTTGATGTGGTATTAGTACTTGTGGTGGTTGATGTAGTGGTAGTAGTTGTGGTGGTTGAAGTAGTAGTTGTTGTTGTGGTGGAGGTTGGTGCAGTAGTTGTTGTGGTAGTTGATGTAGTAGTTGTTGTTGTGGTGGTTTGTGAAGTAGTAGTTGTTGTGGTTGATGAAGTAATTGTGGTGGTTGGTGCAGTAGTAGTTGTGGTGGTGGATGTAGTAGTACTTGTTGTGGTGGTTTGTGCAGTAGTAGTTGTGGTGGTTGATGTAGTAGTTGTTGTTGTGGTGGTTGGTGCAGTAGTTGTTGTGGTGGTTGATGTAGTGGTAGTAGTTGTGGTGGTTGATGAAGTAGTTGTTGTGGTGGTGGTTGATGCAGTGGTAGTTGTTGTGGTTGATGAAGTAGTTGATGTGGTAGTTGGTGCAGTAGTAGTTGTGGTGGTTGATGTAGTAGTAGTTGTTGTGATGGCTGATGTAGTAGTAGTTGTTGTGGTTGTTGGTGCAGTAGTAGTTGTGGTGGTTGGTACAGT
>JAUTXX010007793.1:0-10014 GCA_032273605.1 Panulirus laevicauda
TATGTGAGAGAATTATGGTTACCTATGTACATGTTCATGACAAAAGAAAAGTGCAGTGGGCTACATGATATATAACACTGACCACTTAAGAGTTTTGCAAAGGGCAAATATAACAAACAATGGCCAGAAGTAATCACCAAGGGTAAAATGCAATGATTAACAAGAAGGGCTATCCATAATTTGTAACATTTCACTGTATTTACAAAACAGAATGAAACATAATTTAACCTAACTTACCTTCCTGCCTGGAAACTCATTCTGTGGTTCTCCTGCATCACTCAGAAGGATAGTCATGTCCACAATGTGAGACCACAGGTCAACATGTGTGATGATATCGTGTATGAATTTGTATGAAGAGTATACAGCAAAACTGAGAAGAGTGTTTAGTATCTTCAGTATGAAGGTAGCAACTCAGGCATGAGGAGTCTTCTTATATCTATAATGGTGGAGAAATTGGCTGTGACCAGAATACTGAAAAAGTCTGAGGAATTTAGCTTTAAATGTGTGAGTAAGTGGTGGACAAGAGTTTAAGACTGGACTGGATGGCAGCTGTTTAGTGCTTGTCAAATCATTAAAGTGTGAATATATGTTCTGTTAATACATTTGCTGTGAAAAAGCAATTTCTGGGTTATTATGAATGTAATGAATGTCTGTTCTTTATGGTTTATTAGTAATATTATGTTTGCTTTTGATAAAGTGGATGACTAGTCCAGAGAGACTGTTTAAGGTGTAGTGTACAAATTGTTTGGAGAGGACAATGAGAGATTCATTTCCTTGTCCAAAAGTATTATCAATATGTATTCTAACAGTATTTAGTTTGTTTATGGCCTTTTTGTTGTTTATCGGAAGGGGTGTGGATGTCACACACGTGTTGTATGTTATACCTAGAATGGTTGGTGTTTTATTCAGGGTTATGGGGGTGTAAACTGAGTTTATATTTGTCAAGGTTACTAATAACTTCTATGGGGATGCAGACATTCCATTTCGGGCAAGCTAGTGTTATAGCTGCTTGATGTAGTGTTCCATGTTCTTTTTATAATTACTTGCATAATATCAGAGTGCTATGATGTGACTGTGAGGACATCCGTATATAAAAAGCCTAATTGTAGCTTGCTCAAGATGAGCATAGGTCATGTTGGAAGAAATAGCTGAAGTTAATTACAAAAAGAATTACTCCTTAGGAAGAAACAAGTGCAGAGCAGTATGATTCTTATGTACTACATATGCTTCATTATATACTGCATTAAAGCAAATCAGGCTTACAATTGAAAAGTTAAAGGAAGTTACAGAGGATGCTGTAATTTGAGAAAGATGATAGTAATGTGAATACATAAAGGATAGCAAAGCCAAAATGGAAGTACAATGTTAAAAATACATTACATGGCACATATCAATATATTGAAAAGTATGCATACTCACTTTCATTTATGGTGGATGTAAGGAGTGGAATGGACACCATAACCATGCCAGCACCTGACCATACATATTTCATGAGGAACTGTTCTAGCATGATGTACCACAACCGCTTGTTGAAGATTACTCCCATGTGATTCACCAATGACTGATATGCTTGTTGTAGAATGGCAAGCTCCACCTGCAGTACAAAAAAGAAAGTCAATCTCGTGCTTATCTTTATCTTCTACCTGTAAATATAATGGCAACATCTTCAGAGTTTCAGTTAATCTGTAGTCTTGAACGGAATTTCTACTCACATGCATACCATGAAAGAAAAAAAAGAGATTTTCATCTGACATCCATCTGGAAAAGTACATGATAGGGTTGACAGGAATACCTTGATTAAGGTGCTACAAACATATGGTGTGTTAAAAAAGCTAACAAATGCAGAGGAGCTTTTACTGGAGAATAAGGAATGAGTGGGAGGAAGGGAGGAGGATGAGGGGTTCCCAGTGATGGTGGATCTTTGTCAAAGGTATGAGATGACACCAAGGTTACTTAATCTGTCAATGGATGGGGTGGTGAAGTGGGTTAATGGAAAGGTCTTTCAGAGAAGGGCAGGTCTACAGTATGCTGGGGGTGAGGGGGGCCTGGGAGGCCTGTCAGTTCCTGTTTGTTGATGACACAGTTCTTGTCACAGACTTGAGTGAGAACTGCAGAAGCTGGTTTCTGAGTTTGGGATAATGAGTTAAAGGAGGAAGTTGAGAGTTGATGTAATTAAAAGCAGAGTTGTATGGTTTAGTAGGGAGGTAAGACAGATCTGAATGGGAAGAACATGGCAAACATGGAGTGCTTTCAGTACCTGGGAGTGGACATGGTAGCAAATGGAACTATGGAAGCTGTCAGTAAACTATAGGGCAGGTGAGGGGGCAAAGGTCTTGAGTGTATCGAGGAATATGTAATGGTAAAGACAGGCATGTTTGATGGTATAGTTGTCCTAACAGTGCTGAATGAATGCAAATCTTGTGGCATAAATATAAAAGAATGGAAAAGGGTGGTGATCAAAATGAATTGCCTGAGGACAATACATGGTATGAGGAGGGTTGATCATGTAAGGAATAACACAATGTAACAGGAAAGTGCGGAAGTAAGTGGAGTATGACTGACAGAGCTGAACAGTGTGCTGAAACAGTCTGGACATATGGAGAGAATAAGTGAAGAGAGACTGACTTAGAGAATGTATGTGTTCGATGTGGAGGCAGCAACAGGGAAGGGGAAACCAAGAAGATAGAAGGATGGCGTGAAAGAGGCTTTGATTATTAGGGCCAAAGCAAGCAGGAAGGTGAGGCATGCATGAGATAGAGCTAAATGGAGCAATGTGGTATGCAGGGAATGATGCGCAGTCAGGGGATAAGAAGTGGTTCAAGGAAACCACTAAAGTCTGTGGGGCTTGGATAAAAATAGGGGGCCCTGGTTTCAGTGCATTATACATAACATCTAGAGAGTAAATGTGAACAAATTAGGCATTCTTTGTCTGTTCCTGGCACAACCTTGCTAACATGGGAAACAATGAACAAGTATGGAGAAAATCTCATGTTATAATCACCCTTCGATAATAGCTTTAATGGGGACAATTCTTGAACAAGGTTTTTCAATTAAACTACAGACTGAAACAGTACAAGAATGCAAAATACCCTCATAAGAGATGAATGCACTCATATATGGGTGCCTGAAAGTATGCTACCCAGAAAAGCATATATAAACAATGCAAGAAAATGGGTAGTAATAAGTGACTGCACTAGGCAATGATAATTAAATTTTATCATAGTAATAATTCCTAAACCCAGATTATTCTATAATCTGGACAATTTATCGAATTCTAGGTGTCTAAGCAAGAAAAAATAAAGCTTTTTCAAGTCCTGTAATATTTGTCCACTGTGCAGCTTATCTATCAGAAAACTGAGTGCTAGATGCTTGATGCATATAAACATGCCTTTCAATAGCCAGCGAAATTCTTGTGATCCTCTGCTGCTTTAGTTCATCCATGTGCTTCCTTGTGTCTATGTATCTCAATTTTTTTCTGAATAGTTATTCGATATTCATGGTACAGTAGTAAACTTGTCATCTAATCTATGATAACAAGACAATGTAGAGTAAGAGTGCAGTTTATTATAGTGTCTTTTCTTTTGTTGTTAACTTACCATTTTCATGTCATGTATGGCATCCATGTCTATGCACCAGCAAAGAGGATACTCAGGAAAAATGTGCGTCCCTGTAAAAGTTGCATCAGTAATTACAGGTACAGCATGGCAGTAGTTTAAGGGGAACATGAATCTAACATATGAATACTGTATCACTGATTTTGTTTTGGAATGATATTGTGCAGTGTGTAGAAAATAATGTGGCAGGTAATGTAAATTCTGTCTGACAAGCAGGGTCTGGATAACCAGGACTAGAGTATTTACAGAATACGCCAAGTAAATACTTTATGGATACGATGATTATCTATAGGTCAAAATAAAACTGTCCATGACTGAGGTACCTTTCCGATTTAAAGCCAATTTTGCAAAAGAACAATTAATTCTTACCAAAAGTACATGTAAAATTTTATTGCTTGAATCAGAATTCATCCCAATCCCATCTCCCTTGCAAACCAATTAATCCAGGTTTGGGAATATGCAATATACTTGGGTCATAGTCCTTATCTTGGTGAAGCACTGTACTACAAAACATGAGAAGACAATATAAAAAACAGGTCTGTCTACAGTGCAAAATCCCAATTTAGAATGTTGTGCATATGGAATGATTGAATAACTTTTGCCGCAATACACCAAGATAAGCATTACTCTGACATTACCTTACTACATCTTTATCAAAAAACCATTATCATACACAACATCTTAACTGCACTGGGTAGATTGAATGTAAACACCTTTTGTGGGATCCAGTTTTGTTGAAGTGATAGTCCTAAACCATGGAAACCCACTATTATGAGGTAGATTTGCTATCTGAATACCCTTTAGCTGAATCAATGCAAACAATTGCTGCAACTTAGTAGTTGACCATGGAAAGGCAGACTAAGATCTTGAGATTGAAAAACTTTGCTGCTAAAGGAAAATCAAAGCCACTGACCCTCCTGATAAAACAGTACTGCTTGACCTCTTAGCTGAGGAGCAAAACATCTGTGCTAAAAGGATAGCACAAACTTCAAGGTCTGAAGTATGTTCCTAATAACACTCTTGACCATAAAAAGCTGGCAGCTCTCTCACTAATCCACACATGAAGTGTTCATAATCAAACATGGAGATGGAATCTAATGATGCACATAAACATCTATCATCACTGTGAATGCAGAGAACTTCATGAAAGCTGGTTGAATATCAATTTGGTTATAATCATCCAATTAATGCAAATATATTTTCCAGGAGTTGTGGGCAAGGGCACAACAACTCAATTTTGAACCCTGGAACTCCCAAGAACCTGTTGATATGTGAATAGTTTCTCAGAGCCTTGTTCTCTTCCTTTATTCATAGCAAAATAAGATGAGAAATCAACTTCAGAGCTTCAGAATAATTTTTCTAAAATACCCCAACTTCTAATTCATAAACAGGAAATTTGTTTCTATAAAAATCATATATATATATATATATATATCTTTCTCTTTCTCTTTCTTTCACACTATTTGCCATTTCCCGCGATAGCGAGGTAGCGCTAAGAACAGAGGACTGGGCCCTTGAGGGAATATCCTCACCTGGCCTTCCAAGGGAGCATGCTAGCCACAACTACTGCTCTCTTCAAGGAGAAAAGAACCACAGCTACTCTTTCCTCATTAGCCACAAGTTCTTAGAAAACTCACCAAGGTCAATTTTACTACTGTTATAAGTCCAGTATGAACAGAATGTTATATAAAAAAGTGCTTGCTATTCTGAATATCAATAGTTTTATGAAATTCATGCACAGGTTGTAATTCAGGCACTTTTTAAGTATTACAGCACTATGTAAATGTATGTTGGTGGTCTTCTAGCTAAGGTGATGGGTGATAGGCAGCCTTAAGGTGAAGCCAGGGTGATAAGAGCTGGCCACATCATCAGCCAGCAGTTACTGCACATAGTGCTTTCTAGTTACTCTGATATTTTACCGAGTGCTTATAAAAACTGAATTATTTGTTAATTTCCTAAATATTTCACATTCAATTGGTAACATCCTATCATAAAATAAACACAGATATAAACATCCATCAAACGGTGTGTTTTTACAACAAAGGTAATTTACTAAGTGCTCTCAATTGCAGTGCTATTCTCGTAATGTTCATATGCATGTCGAGTTCTCGAGGAAGATAAATTATTTCACCAAACCTTTACTGGAAGCTTATATACATAAAAATGAAGATTTAAAGGGAAAACTAAGCACTCATCTGTCTAGGATGTATTGAGAATGTGATGGCCTAAGGTATAGTGAGGACGTAGAGAAGATGCATTCTCCTAGGAAGTTTTTTCCATAATATCAATACTAAGGCATAACAAAGCTTTGGTATGTGCACCTCTAGTTTGTTTTGACCCTAAAAAATTACAAACAATAAGCCTGGTCACATAAGAACTACCTAAAACGAGTATTCTCGTACTGGTATTCTCCTGCTACTATCAAAAGCTGGCACACAAGTGAGGGGAATGCAAGGAAGAGAGTGAATTGGAACGATGTGGTATACCTGGGTCAAGGTGCTGTCAATGGACCAGACAGAGGCATGTGAAGCATCTTGGGAAAACCATGGAAAGGTCTGTGGGACCTGGATGTGGATAGGGAGCTGTGGTTTCGGTGCATTACATATGACAGCTAGAGACTGAGTGTGAACGAATGTGGCCTTTTTTGTCTGTTTTCCTGGCGTTACCTCGCTGAAGCTGGGGGGGGGGGGGGGTTGTTCTACTTTGTTCTGCATATTACAAAGACTATAAAACAATAATGTATTTGACAAATCATTCGAGAATGAAGTTCTGAGTGTTCGTGATAATCCACCGAGCAATGGCATTTAAGTTTATCGTATGCGTTTCATCGTGTCCAGCTCATTAATACCTTTGTACATCAGTACTTTATGTATTCATCAAAACGCAGTTAATCCCTAAAGCTGCTAGAGGAAGAGCTTGCTGAATAATGATTAAAAACACCGCAGTAAAAGTTTTGTCATTAAAACCCAGCTTTTAAATGCCCAGCCTTTAACCACTCTTCCATCAGCGTTGCCCACAGCGTATCCATCTTTTTTTGAAAAGTACTTATTTTACACCTCCTGACATGAATATTCGTAGATTTTGAGTATGCATTATGATTTTCGAATACGAAAATGATTAACTACGATAATAGGTCTCCTAAATAAACATGCAATGTGTGTAATTAGAGCAACTTTATGAGTATGTTACGTCTGGCAGCGATGTTGGCTGGACGTTGGTGCCGGACGGCGCTGTCGAGCTCAGTTGCTCTCTGGCTACCGTGGGGTGAAGTGCTGCTCGTGTTGATATCCGGTACATTTTCTTGGAAAACCAATTAATTTAACTTTCTTTGTCTTTAGGTACTTGTTGTAAAGGCATGTCCGTACGTCCGTTCCATGAAAACTGAATCAGTCCGTATGAGCGAAGTGGCAAGAGGGATTTACGTGACCCGGTGGATGACGTGCGCCATTTGACCCCTAAAGCTGTTAGAAGTGGTCAAGTGTGTTTAACCTTATTCCCTCACCACACCACCACCAGACAGTGTGGCGAAGCAGAGGTAAGCAAGAAACTTGGTTTATTTCAGTAGGTTTTCATCTTTTTTTGATTTTTTTCAGTGTTTTCCTGATTGTAACGTCGGATGGGGTCGTTCGATAATTAGTCGAAATCACTAGGTTAATTGCGATGGCCCTGAGTGTTTGCGTTAATAAGACAGTTTTTCTTTTTATATATATTGGGATTAAGGCATTGTCAGGGCACCGTTTGATTCCGTTAATGGTTAAATGTTTTTTAGATGGATTTATCATCGTGGAAAATGTTTAAACATGGAAAAGTTGGCGTTTTTGACCTGTGGTAAATTTTTTTTTTCAAATTTCTGGACAGTAGTGCAAATTGGTCTCCGAAATGGGATTTGCCCGATGGTTTTGGAATTTGTACAAGCTAATTTGGTCTTTTTTTTACTTAAGCATCGGTGTTAACGAGCAGAGAGGGCGTAGTTAAGGTAGGTTTGACCCGTGTGGTAGGGTTAACGAGCAGAGGGGCCTAGTTAAGGTAGGTTCGACCCGTTTTAACGAGTAGTGTTGCTTAGTTAAGGTAGGTTCGACCCTTGTGGCAGGGTTAACGAGCAGTGTGGCTTAGTTAAGGTAGGTTTGACCCGTGTGGCAGGGTTAACGAGCAGTGTGGCTTAGTTAAGGTAGGATTGACCCGTTTTAACGAGCAGTGTGGCTTAGTTAAGGTAGGTTTGACCCGTGTGGCAGGGTTAACGAGTGGTGTGGCTGAACTTAAGGCTTAAATATAATGTTTTACCTTTTTTCCCCACTTTGCGTCCAAGGAGTTTGCCTTTTTTGTGGAATTTATGTACGGAACATGGATAAGTTTGTCAGTAAATGTTTTATATAAAACCCGGGAAATTTAAACTGCAATTTTTGTGGAATTTATGTACGGAACATGGATAAGTTTGTTAGTAAATGTTTTATATAAAACCCGGGAAGTTTAAATAGCAATTTTTGTGGAATTTATATACGGAACAAGGATAAGTTTGTCAGTAAATGTTTTATATAAAAAACCCGGGAAGTTTAAACCAATTTTTGTGGAATTTATGTACGGCACTTGGATAATTTTGTTAGTGTTTTATATAAAACCCGGGAAGTTTAAATAGCAATTTTTGTGGAATTTAAGTACGGAACTTGGATAATTTTGTTAATAAATGTTTTATATAAAACCTCGGAAGTTTAAATAGCAATTTTTGTGTAGTTTATGTGCGGAACTTGGATAATTTTGTTAGTAAATGTTTTATATAAAACCGGAAGATTAAACAGCAATTTTTGTATAATTTTTGTACGGAACTTGGATAATTTTGTTAGTAAATGTTTTATATAAAACCTCGGAAGTTTAAATAGCAACGTTTGTGGAATTTATGTACGGAACTTGGATAATTTTGTTAGTAAATGTTTTATATAAAACCTCGGAAGTTTAAATAGCAATTTTTGTGGAATTTATGTACGGAACTTGGATAGTTTTGTTAGTAAATGTTTTATATAAAACCCGGGAAGTTTAAACAGCAATTTTTGTGGAATTTATGTGCGGAACATGGATAATTTTGTCAGTAAATGTTTTATATAAAACCCGGGAAGTTTAAACAGCAATTTGCCAAAGTTTTAATGCGAAGATATATACTTAAACTTGAAATAAAAATGGGTTTATTATGCGGTGTTGAACACGTAGAAGTATATATGGTAGCTAGGAGGAAAGATAAAGATAAACCAAGGTTGTAATTGTTCCATTTGGAAAAATACTAAGAACTGTACTGTTGTGTTGCATAATTATTTTTTTTTTTTTTGATTGATTGTGGATTGTATGCCACCTGTCAACGCGTGGGTTGATGTATGAAGAAACGACAGCCACTAATTGGGGGTCAAAGGAGTGAAATTTGACAGCCACTGAAGTGCTGGCTCGTTTAAAGCATCAAGGACATGGTCCATTCCCTAAAGTTGGTTTCGATACGAGGGGGTAGAACATTTAACCAGAGAATAGTCATGAAGTTAGATGGGTATGGCTTTTTTTTTTTCTTCAAAATAGCTTAGGAAATGCCCCCTTGTAGCTCATGGATTTTTTTTTTTTCCTTGTTCATTACAGGCAAACAACGCTATATCTTCTCTTTCTGGGTCCTCCAAGAAGAACCTC
The DNA here is from genome assembly GCA_032273605.1 of Panulirus laevicauda. Classification (NCBI taxonomy): domain Eukaryota; kingdom Metazoa; phylum Arthropoda; class Malacostraca; order Decapoda; family Palinuridae; genus Panulirus; species Panulirus laevicauda. The sequence goes on from JAUTXX010007793.1 coordinate 9,273, forward strand.
TTAAGTCCTCCAACAAGAATACCTCCTCCTCCAACAAGAACACCTTGTCCTCCAACGAGAACACCTTCTCCTCCAACAATAACCTCCTCTTAAGTCCTCTAACAAGCGCCTCATTACAGCCCAATGGGGATCGTCTTTTGAGAAGCGGACTCCCCACTTTACATTTTCTTCTTATCCTTGTAAGGCATTATTGATTGACATTGTCCATGAGGCGTGTGTGTGTGACGTAAGTGAAACATTTGCTTAAAATATGGGTAGGCTTGAGCATGGGGTGTTGGCATTAGCAAGGTGGTTAGCCTTGTATTTATACATAGGAATGCAAAGGAATGTGGTGCAATTAGTCCATAGATCACCGAGTTGAGGTAAGAAAGTGAACAGGAATGGATCACCCGCTTAGTTTAGTTTGGCTGGAATTTTGTGAGAGGGTACAGTTAGAGAGACGAGGTTGGGGGGAGGGAGATATGTGTGTGATGCGAAATGATGAGACAAAAGGAATATACGTGAGTCTGTGTGGCCCGTATATTGAGAACCATATACGTCGGGCGGTCAACTTTGCTTAAGGCGACGACTCTGCATTGTCGTATTCAAAGAACGTGTGTCATATGACGCAGGTCGACCCTGATTGGCTGGCTGGTGTGACTGTGCGATGAATTATTGGAACGTTGCAAAGGTGGTCTTCGCAAGGGGACTACCACCTCCCCCTTCCCCCTTTGCTATGAGTATTTACAACGTAAAATAATCG
>JAUTXX010007825.1:0-10013 GCA_032273605.1 Panulirus laevicauda
CTAGACATTTCAATGTATACATACATATCCATACACAGACATATACATAGATACACATGCATATATTCATACATGCTGCCTTCATCCATTCCAGCTACTACCCCTCCACACATGAAATGATACCCCCCTCCTCCCACGTGCACACGAAGTAGCACTGGGAAAGGACAATAAAGGCCACATTCGTCCACACTCAGACTCTAGCTGTCATGTGTAATGCACCGAAACCCCAGCTCCTTTTCCACATCCATTTCTGGTGCTACCCCGTACCACAGGAAACAGCATCACTACCCCCTGCTTCAGTGTTACTGGACTCCACCTACGAGAGTTTGCACTTATGGCGAGGCTGTATCACTGGGAGTACAGACTCTTCGAACAATTCCTCATTCCAAAAGGGTCTGTCATCTTGCTGACTGAAAGCAGTGCAGTCTTGGAGCTGCAGCACCTAATGGAAAGAGGGTGCTGGGTGCCCAATGCCAGGATTGTTTCTTAGAAAGGTGTTCTGGGCAATTATGTTTGAATGAAAGCATACATATAGGGGAAGCTAAATCATTACTGTAGACATGTTAGTGCAGCAAAAACTGTGGAATAGTGCTAGTCCTCCAAGTTGAGGAAATATACATAAAAATGTTTAACAGTCATCCTTAACATTAATGCACTCCATGTCCTCAACCAGAATAACTTGTGGATAATGTGTTTCAGAGATGATAATGTCTGCATCTCTATCATCTTCCTCTTTCTCTTCAGGATCATCAAACTTCTCTGCAGCAGAGCGTGATATGATAAGGTCCTGGTTTTTTTGTTGGCGAGCTAACTTCCTTCTACACTGACGTTCACTGTGACGCGTAAGGCTATCTTTGCGACTGAAACGTTGGCCACAGCGTGAACATACAAATGGTTTTTCTCCTGAATGAACTATCAGGTGGCTCATCAACACACTCTTGCCAAAGAAGGTCTTGTGGCATTCTGGACACTCGTACGGCCTTTCTCCAGTGTGAACTTTCATATGGTTCATTAAAGTTCTTTTTCGGGTGAAAGGTTTTTGGCATTCTAAACACTGGTATGGTTTCTCACCTGTGTGCAGTCTTAAGTGGTTTACTAAAGTATTCTTCTCATAGAAGCCTTTTTCGCACTGTGGACACTGATATGGTTTCTCGCCTGTATGTACTCTAAGGTGTTTCACTAAATTACTTTTATCAGAGAAGGTTTTTTCACATTCTGGACATGGATATGGCTTCTCACCTGTGTGTACTCGCATGTGCCTTTTAAGATCATATTGTTTCATAAAACTTCTTTCACACTCTAAACATTTGAATGGTTTCTCTTCTGTGTTTATGATAATTTGTACCTTGTCGTCAGAACTGTTTAAATATACATCATTGCATGGAGAATACGGCCCTTGTTCTTCCTCCATGCTGCAGTCTGCTGTATGAACACAACAGTTTATAGCATATTGTGGCTCACTGTCAGTCCACAGTTGCTGCCCGTGACACCAGCAGATACTTAGTAAGTGAACACCAGAGGAGTAGTGCCTGACTCTGGCTGAGGAGGATGTGGAATGTACAGCAAACACATCCCAGATCACTTGTAGTGTAGGGTTGGTGAGACGAGCCAGCCAGGACCTGTTACTGGTGAAGCGACTGCTGTTCTCACATCTGCCTTCCCCAGGGTCTCAGGGGAATCCACCAGTCATGTCAGGTAAGGTACCTATCCTATGCAGAAAGAAATTAATTGTAGTTGAAAATGAAACAAACTGTGATGTTTCTGGAGAATAAGTCCTGCTAACACAATGCACTTTCAAGTTTGAATAATGTTAACATAATACTTACTCTAATACTGGCATATACTGTTCAAGATTATTTCTGAAAATGTTTGTCAGTGGTAATGTGAGGCATGAGAAGTCTGAGTCCACAACAAAATGTACCAGATAAAAAGCATGTCAGTATATGTTTACCAGTATGAGCAATTCTTTTTCATTATCTATACATATGCCTCAAAATGCTGGAGTTTGGATGTTACTACAGAAAACATATATATACGAAAGTGCTTGTATGTTACATCATCATATACATTTGTGTACTACCATAAGTTCTTTTTTGTATTCATCTGTGTGCACCTTAATTTTTCTTTGCGTGTGATTACCTGTTTGTGAGAATGAGATAAGGGAACATTACACTAAAATGTCTCACCTCTTTGCCTCTCATCTCCATTACAGTTCTGCAAATATCTGTTGAATGATTTCAACATTTGCTTTCTCTGCCTTGTACACTTGACCACTCACATTACTACAGAAATGTTTTATCACGTTTCTTGACCTGTTGCTAAGGTCAAACCTTGTCAGTGGGCATACATCCACGAGATAGCTACCACTGCCAAGATACTAACATGGATATTTTCACTTGGACATTATTTTGAGTAATAGGAATCTTCTTCTGATTAGGAATTATATTCAAGTGTTTCAAAAAGAATCATTCGTAACTTCACTTAGCAGAGTTTCCATTTGGAGATAATAAAGCAGATCTGTGCTAACCATGTTTGAAGAACCTGATCTAAGTGACCTATTCAAAATCTGTACAAGAAAACACACACAAAACCATGTATCAATATATACAGAGCAAAAGACTTTGTCCATGGGTATTGTATTTTGCAGAGGGACTGCAATCTATCCATTAAATCTTAGTTGTTTGAAATGTGCTATCTGATTTCTACATTACCATACAATCGGTTAATGCTACTTCAGATGAACTCAAAACCCTCAGTAAGAAAAAATAGACATTATTTGCATTTTATAATCACCTTAACAGATAACGGGAGCAGAAGCTTATCTATGCCTCATTTATCCAGATCTTGGTTTAACAGGTTCTGGTTTATTCCAAACAAAAGTTCTGGATCCAGTGATTCATTGTTTATGTGCCGTGCAACTTAGACAAAAAAAATAATCATAAACTCAAAGAAAATCAAATCATCAAACCCTTCTGAGAACAACAAATTTTGTATACATGGGTTTGGAGGAGAGAGATATAAAGTTAAAAGGGCAAGTGAGAGGAATGCAAAGGCAGAAAAGCTAGCCAAGTATGAGTGTCACTGACCTTCAGAGCAGGTTGTGTAACAAAGTAACAACTTTTGGCAATTCTAGGAACATTGTGGGTAGGTCAGAGGGGATGCAAATAACAAGAGTGTGGGGGAAATTGTATTGTAATACAAGTGAGTAAAAGGATTAGGTTAGTTCTGCAAATAACAAGAGTGTGGGGGAAAATGTATTGTAATACAAGTGAGTAAAAGGATTAGGTTAGTTCTAAGTTAAAAGCAATGGAATGCAAAACTGGTTCTGAAGACTTAGGAGAAAATGAGGCAGTGGTGGGCCATTTTATGTTTCCAAACCTGAACAGGAAATTCTGAATTCATTGTTAAGAATACAAAGAGCATCACCATGTGCTTGTCTAAGGCCTTGATAAATGATGTCATAGAGGGCTTTACTTTCTTAGCATTTAATCCTCCCTGCTACTTGTTCATCCAGGGGACCAAAAATATTCTTTCTTTTTTAATTTACAACAATTCTGGACATTTCTCACCAGAGTAACCACCTTCGTGTCGTCTGCAAATATCTTACCTGTACTGCTTATCCCAATATCCAAACCATTAAGATAAATATATGAAAAGCAATGGTTATAATGCTTATCATTCAGGCTCACTTCTTCTTACAATAAGTCATTCAAATCTTCCTCAACTTAAGACTACTCTCTTCTCATCATTTAGCCATTAACTGATACAGTGAAAAACGTCTTGAGATACCAAGTGGTTTTAATTTATGAATATATCAAAAACCCAAAAAATAACAAGATAAACTTCTGCAATATATTCATTCTTATCTACCACATCTGTGATTAATTTGAAAAATGTCCAGTAAATTAATAACGAGCTACTTGACCTAAACCTATGCCAAGAATCATGAATCTATCTCTTTCCATCCAGATGTTTCTGTACATGATTAAATCAGATAAACATTCAAAGTAATGGTTTGAACATTTACCCTTGTGGCTTACTTTTTCTTAAACTTAGACATTCAGATTTACCTCAACTTATAATATTATTCATTGCTACTGGTCATTCAGTCATTACCTGACCCGATGAAGAACCTATCTTGACATACCACATGATTTTAATTCATAACCTTATGAAAAGTCTTACTGATATCATATCAAGATTAGCTATATCTTCATGCTTATCCACCATATTTGTAATCCATAAAAAAAGTGAATATAGCAGTCGAACTACATGACCTAAAATCTATGCAAAAAATCTCAAAAAATTTCTTTTCAACAATATGTTTCTGTACATGATTTTTTTAACATTCTTTTAAATATCTTCCCAACAAGGAGGTTTTACAAAGAAGGTTTTAGTTCTTTAAGAAACTTTCTTTTTCCCTTATCATAATGCTAGTATCATACAATCTTTTCTCCAGCCCTAGAATTTTTTTCGAAGAGAAAAAATCTACAAAAGGTAAACCCTAAATAAAAAATTAACCAATTCTTCCCCATTATAAGGATCCTGTCATTTAACCCCTAACATGTGCAACAGTATATATGCAAGCTCCTAACATGGCTCTTGTAACTGTACTTTGATGTGTTACTTAACCATACAACACAGAGGAAGGTACAGCCCTATCCCTCCTAAGTGTGTTTGCTTGCCACTTTCCACAACGTTGCCATGCAATCACAAGTGCTCAAGGCTGCCAAGTCAGTGATTGTCTCTCAATCATTAATGATGATGAGGTTGATTTGGTGAATGCGGAACATGATTTTGATCCCAACAGAAAAATAATCTTGATTATGATACAGAACATAGGAGTGGAATATACTAAAACAAGTGATAAGCATAAATGTAGATGGTTCAGGTCATTGTGCAGTGAAGAACTAAAGTGCGACCAATGTATATGAAAATCTTAAACAAAATTTAATCAATAAGTGATTTATTTGAAAATTATATAAATAAGCCATCTTTAAAAATTCAATGGCACTTGCTGTAGCAATTTACATCATAATCTATCATTCACTAGTTATCATATTACAAAGTCTCCAAGTGCATTAGGTGTATTATCATAGAGTGAAAACAAATACTTGAGGTACATAATCTATGCATGTTTGTGGTTGGATGCACGGTAATGACATTCTGTCACATCAACAGCAGTAATGCAGTCATTCCATTATTCTCTGACACACAGACTTTATATGTCTGTGCAGCACCAAAAACTAAGTTTGCTTGATTCTTTTGTTCTATAACTTTTCTTGATACTTCCTATTTACTTTCTTTTTCTTTCATACTATTCGCCATTTCCCGCGACAGCGAGGTAGCGTTAAGAACAGAGGACTGGGCCTTTGAGGGAATATCCTCACCTAAAAAGACTAAAATATCTTTTGAATTTTTTGATAAACATAAACCCTCTAAATTTTAGGGCTTTGTTTCTCAGGGGAAAGTGATCTGAGCCCCTGCATTTTTCTGCTTTATACTATACCCTTATAACTTTCTGACTATCAGCTTTCCTAGTTTCTAATCTTACAATGCACACAACTTTTTCCCCTTATCTGAAAAGTTAGCTCTAGTCGGTTTTTCATTATAAAGACTATCCTGTCTTCTGACAAGTTAAGTCCAGTCACTTTTTCATCTGTAAAGACTGATCTTATAATCTTGCACATGGTCATCTCTTGGTTATCATCTATGAAGATAACATTTGATTCTAAAGTCATTATTCTCTCAGTTAACATCTATCAAGATAACATTTGATTCTATAGGCCTTATTCTATCAAAGATCAAGATAACATTTGATTCTATAGGCCTTACTCTTATCACAGGATTTTCTTGAGTTCATAGAAGCACAATTGCTTTGGAAACTACTGGTTGAGTTAATCTCCTCTGTACTCCCTTCTTTTTCATAACTAATTTGATTAGGATGTCTCATGTACCTTTAGCATGGCAAATTTCCATAAAACTTTGAAGAATTCTAAAAATTTTCTAGTCTAACCATTCACATAAGAATTTTATCTGAAAAAATGATACTTCCTACTCCAGAAGTCCCTTTTATCTTTATGAAGCCCTGCAGCACTCAGAAAGCTGGCCAAGACCACAGATTAGGCCTACAGGTCATAAAATGGGGTGACATTGTGTGTGCATCTATGTGCATAGCTGTTGACATCCGGCACTCAGGATGGAACTAGAGTTCTGATTCAGGAGCATCAAAATGGTGTCTGGAACCATCTTCTACCCTTCATATTAGGGTTGTTGGTCTTGCTTTCTGTCTCATCACAATGGGCCTATTGGGCTAGTCCTACCATCTTATCCTTACAAGCACCATACACCTTTTCAAATCCCAATTATTCACTTTGAATAATTCTCTTACCATCTCCTATCTTTATGATAATCTATACTATAATCATAAAAGAGTTCAACAAATCAATTACCCCTAGTCCCTGTCACCATGGGGTACTAAGAATCTCCAGGTTCCAGCCAATGAGAAGGAAGGCTTAGACAGTAGTAGTAACAGCCCACACCACCTTTCCCTCTCTAAAAGACCTGTCTCTTTTTCTGTTAACTACACCAACATTCGTCATCTCTACAGTAACCTCTCTTCTGTTGAACGCCATTTGTCAAGTGCCTCTTTATATCTTACCTCTCCTTAAGTACCAACTGTCTAATGTTCTCACAAGCCCCTTTTCATACCCAGCTATAATCTCCACATATCTCCACATCTCTGTGTGTTTGTGATTATTCCAACATCTACACAACTGTAGCATGCTTCAAGGACTTGAGTTCCTTATCCTTAACTCTGATGTTAACTGGTTCAAAGCCTATCTCCCAACTACCACTGTTTTCCTTTGTTTTGCCTCCTGCTCTCCCAATTTCACACATTTTATATCTTTCTTCAGCTATAAAAACTCCTGCCATGAGGGTGTGATATCCTCTCGCCCACAAACCAAGAACCTCTACCTAGAAGATTTTAGCGTTCACCATAGCGAATGGTTGAATTCCTTACATATGGATGGTAAGGGAATTGAAGCCCTAACATTCTCTATTCTCAATCATATAGAGCAAATAATCACCCATCCCACACATACTCCTGGCTACTGTGACCATGCTCTTACAGATCTATTTCAATGGCACTCTCCACCAGCCCTTTCTAAGTGCAATTATTGGCACCTTAAAGCTTAGTGGAAGAACTAATGGAAATTCTTTTCTGACTTTCCCTGGGTAAATTACTGTCTATTAATGGGTGATGCTTCTGTCTCTGGCAAATGCAGAGCAAAGATTATTGTTGCAAGAATGAGATCATTCACCCCCTCTTCCTCCAAGATGGCTTCTTTTTCCCATCCATCCATTCCTGTTCTGAGGCTATTCAGTCAATGGTTCAGGCATGTTGAGCTTCGAAAAACTCTCCTTCCTCTGACTCCCATTCTGCCTTTATCACTGCCTGTAGTCACTGCAAGTACATCATCTATAAGGCAAAGCTTTCCTTTATTTCAAGAAAGTGCAGTAAACTCTCCTCTTTATCTGGTCTTTAGTTTGAGGCATTGCTAACAATTTCTGTCGCTCTACCTTTCCTTCACTTTGCCGTTCTGATGGTCTCTCCCTTAGACAAAGCAACTCCCTTTGGTTCTCAATTCTTCTTTAGCTCTACCTTGAATGACTCTAACATTCCTTCACCTCCTGATGTTCCTCTTACTAACCCTATGCCCCTCCCTGTGGTCTCTTTTTGACCTGTCCGCAAAGCACTTCTCTCTCTGGACACAAGAAAAGCTTATGTACTTGATGACACTCATCCCTGTGAGTTCAAAGAGTGTGCCTTTCAACTTGCACCTGTGCTTGCTCATCTGCTCTCCTTGTTTCAAAACCAAAACTTTCCCTTCTTCATGGAAGCATGTGTTGGTATATCCCATCCCTAAGAAAGATGACTGTTTTAACCCATCCAACTACTGTTCAGTTGCTCTTACATTTATTTCAAAGTCCTAGAATCCCTCAACTCCTATATCTTCAAACATCTTAAATCTCACAGTCTTCTCTCTGATCACCAGTATGGCTTCTGGAAGGTGAGATCCATATGTGATATTCTATCCTATCTTACTAATGTTTGATCACCATCCCTGTAATATTTTGGGAAATCTTATGTAGCTGTTCTTGATATATCAAAAGATTTTGACAGTGTGGAATTGGGGTCTCATCGCTACGCTTCCCTTTTCTGACTTCCCTCCCTCATATCTGGCTTATTTTCTGGCTAATCTATCTCCGTGGTTGTTGATGGATCAGCCGCTCTCCTTTTCTCCATCAACACTTTTTCTTCTATTCATCAATGATATCCTTTCTTCTACATACAAGAAATGAACTCACATGATGACTCAAAACTGCTTCTGCCACATCCTTCAATTCTGCTCTTTCTTCTCTCACTCAATCTGCATCTCCTCTCAACACATTTTCCTCAATATGCTGCCTTGAACAGGGTATCTCAGTAGGGAAACGAAATCTGGTCGAGTTTAATGCCTCCAAGACCCAGTTTCTGCCCATCTCTATACTGACAATTCCTTACAACTTTTCTTTCTCCTTTGACAGTCCTGTAGTTTCGCTTCTCGACTCAATGAAACATACTTGGTACTACTGTAACATCCACACTATTTTGGAAACTCCACACTGAGAAAATAGCTGTCTGCCTCTAAGAAACTGGGAGTCCTGTTTAGATGATGAAAGTTTTTCAGAACAGTTGCCCTGATTATACAAAGGATTGATGCATCCTTGTATAGAGAAATGCTCTCACATCTGGGGTGGTTCTAGTTTTGCATTCATACTTGACAGAGCTGGGTTGAAAGAGGTCCAATCTATCAACTCTTCCAAGCTAACTTCAAAACTTGAACCACTTGCTCTTGGTTGAAAGAGGTCCAATCTATCAACTCTTCCAAGCTAACTTCAAAACTTGAACCACTTGCCCTTGCTGCAATGCTGGTTCATTTTCCCTCTTCTATAGATATTACTTTGGCTTTTGCTCCTGAGAGCTGGCTGCTTGTGTGCCCCCTCCACTAGCTAGAACAAGCAATACTCAGCAAGCTGCTGCGTCACATGATTACTTTGTGGATGCTGGCAACTCTTGGGTGGGCCATTTTGATAAATTTTTAAAATTTTTTTCACTACCTCCACAATTCATAAATACTTTTCCTTGTCTCTTCTTTCTATCTTTCTTTAACCTATTTATATTCAAATTAAGGCCCAGACTTGATGTAGACTTTTGACTGACATATTAAAAAAGGAAAAGAAAAATGTTTGGTGTCTTCTTTATAGTATTTGTATCATGGGCATGAAGGGTCATGGGATATTTTGAAACAGTGTCTGTAGTTTTGCAGTGATGGGTAATGTCCTAAGTGTATGCAGGACTAAAGGAATTTTCTAAACATCAAAGGAGTATCTTCACTTTTCGTATGGCCTTGAATAAAAAAATCTTCTTTACCAATGTCAAATGCTTTCTGGTTGTCTCTTCTTTTGTTAGCTCAGACAGCACAAGCAAGGCTATCCAATTAACACTATCAATACAGTCTTAGAGGAAAAAATTCCCCCTTTGCCTTTTCCTCTGTTCCTTCTTCTGGAAAAGTAAAACAGGAGGAGAGGATTTCCAGAGCCTAACTCCCACTCCTTTTAGTCACCTTCTACAACACACAGGGAATACATGGGCAGTATTCTTTCTCCCCTACCCCCAAGGATAACATATATAAATATTCTTTTTCATTACATTATTATTATAATTTGTTGCTGTCTCCCGCGTTAGCGAGGTAGTGCATGCATGAGGTAGCGCTAGGAAAAGACAACAAAGGCCACATTCGTTCACACTCAGTCTCTAGCTGTCATGTGTAATGAAACGATACCACAGCTCAATTTCCACATCCAGGCCCCACAAAACTTACCCCCGACGCTTCACATGCCTTGATTCAATCCATTGACAACACGTCCACCCTGGTATACCACATCATTCCAATCCACTCTATTCC
>JAUTXX010007836.1:0-10013 GCA_032273605.1 Panulirus laevicauda
CATGCAAAGTTGTATAGATAGATAGGTATGTGCAATTATCTACTCATTTGTTTCTTTGCTTTTGTTAGTGTGTGTGTGTGTGTTTGTGTCTGGATGTTGAATCATTATCATGTTAGGTAATATTCCCAGATCTGTCTCTACATTATCTTAATACCAACAGAGCTGACCTGGTCTGTCTGGTCCGGATGTTCCACGTCCTGTGATGGAGGTGTCCGGATACGTTCCTACAGATGCCTACCTAACCATCTGCTCTTTGAAGAATGTGTTCACGCAGGGATCGAGACACAGGAGCAGAGGGCCTGTAACTTGCAGCCATGCCCTTCCACCACTACCCAGACCCCACCCACCACGACTGACGCCCCCACGAAACCTGAGATAACGGAAATGATCCACTCGATACCATACACGACATCGACCAACATGTTCCCCTCACCACCGGTGACAGCCACACCCCTGGACCAGCTCATGACTGTCGCTACCACCACGACAACCACCTCGCCGCCGCCAACCACTCCCGCAGCCACCACCACCACCACCACAGAGGCTAAAGTGGTGGAGATGCACCCACTCTTCCCTACCACGATCATCAGCCCGCCTCAGCAGACGGTGGACGAACCTATCTTCAACGACACGCCGAAGGTGTACCCAGAGGACAAGCCCCTGAAGCCTCCGAAGACGAGCACCGCCCATGTGGACACCTCCTACTGGCCACCGAAGCAGGTCCGTCCGGTTGATAAGCACAGGCAGTTTACATATGACGCGTCTTAGTTCGGAATATCCAAACTCGTCTCATGCATAACAGTTTTAAGATATTAGCTGTTTAGGATAAGGTTCTCGAATGATCAGGACATAGATACTTGTAGTTTCAGAAGCAGAGATGCCATGCGCTTCATTCCTCTGTTGTGAACATTAACATCACGTCTGGTTCTGACGCCTTTGGCATTCAGTCTCTGGTAATTCCAAGTCATCCGGATTTTAGGTTAAATTCAGCTTTTTTCGATTACCTTGAACATCCTTTAAAAGAATATCGACTGAAAGACAATTACTTGTACCCCTTACTAACGCTAGTTCCCTATTCCCAAGATTCAGCACCTAAATATTACCATATCATTATCCTCAAAAGCAGCTGAAAGTTGGACCATCACTGTTAACTGGTAGGTGGATCATGAAAGATAAGTGATAGCTAAACCTTCATCGTTATATGGTAACTAGACTATCAGAGGTAACTAGAGGTTACACCATCAAAAATGGATGACACCGAGAGACAATGAAAAACAGCTGATGGCTGAGACCATGGGAGGCAGCTGATGGCTGGACCAACAGAGGTAAAGTTAGTTGCTGGACTGCCAAAGCCGATCAAGGAAAGTCTGTTTTGATCGTTGGAATTACCTTGTTGCTTCGCTGTCAAATTTAGCAGGTAGACCGCGAAAGGCAGCTGATAACAAACGGGTATAGGTAGACGATGGTCTGTTTCTTAAGTGGTCTAAGGTAGATGACAGATTTAACGTCAGAGACGATGGTCAGACTGTCATAAACACCAGAACAATGAAAGGTAGATGGAAGCTTGAACGTCAGGTTTAACTTGTAGTTACACAAGCAAAGCTAACTAGAGGCCATACCATCAGAAGTAGCTTTATTCGCAGCGGTAGCTGGAGATTTGACCACCAAACATAGCTGGCAGCTAAAATAAAATGTAGCACTATTACGGAAACATTTATGTGGTACTTAGGCCATCAAAGTTGATTGGTAGCTGGATATCATGTGTTATCCAAGTGAATTCTTTGTTAGATCATCGGGATTATCAGGTAGACAGAGCTCTAAAGTTACCTAATGCCAGTGGTTCTTAAACTGGAGGGACGAGAATAAATTAAGCGAGGGCTCGGAAGGTCAGTGAAAAACGCTAGTAAGTGTGGTCAGCTAATTAGTTAGTAATTATTATTTTCTTGTTAGGGAGCAAGTTTTTTTTTTTACGCTAGTGCTGCCCAGTCGCTTAACCATTTTCATTTGACACAGCGGATGAAAACGCTTTCGTTCAATAAGAAATTTATTCTGTAATACAGTTCTGTGTTTGTGTGATCACTTACTTATTTGTACTGTACGGGGAGAGAGATTTACACTCGTGTGTAACAAAAACAAACTCTAGGAGCGGTACGAAAAGAAAAAGGAAATACCCGCTGAACTAGGTTTTGGGCTCAGCTGGTAGTTCGACCATCAGCGTTCGCTGGGCTGGGAGTGTTGCTATCAAAGTCAGTGTCCGCAAGACTGTCGGAGATAGACCATCATCAGAACCTTAACATGCTACATCAACACACCCGTTGCACAGCTCTCGCGAAATCCGGGAATGTTTTCTTCGGAACAAATCTTTAAACGTCAACCTTTCGTTGTAAACTCTCATAGAACGGTTTGATTATCAAAGCCTTTACCTTCCTTCGGTACAGACTACCTTCTTTCGGTACAAACTGACTTCCTTCGGTACAAGCTACCCTCATACCCTCCTTCGGTAAGAACTACACAAGAGTACTGGAGCTGTGTCGACTGTCGGCGATCAACAACGCCAAAATGTTGCACCGAAAATGCTCTTTTTCTTTATCGTGGATGAAGTTTACGGCTTGAGAGAATTGGTATTACGGTGACTGACGTAGAACTCCTGTATTGCTGGTATAAACTTCTTGGATTATGAGAATTTGAATTTGGTCATCACGTGGGAGCCTCCATGATTAACCACGAGAAGTGGCTCCCAAAGATCCATTGTTATAACGTAGTTCCCCAACTAAACCAGGACCTTATATGTACTTACGTAATGCCTCCTGTGTCAGACCCGAGCTACACTTGGTGGTGTGATTAGCAGTCTTGTTGATTTATCCCTTTACATCAGAATTGGTTAACTGGGATTCTAGCTTACAAACTGGCGGTTGTACTTTCGCAGCAGGAGTGGTAATCTCCCTGTAATGACTGTAATTCTAGAGGAATTAAGGTGGCTGGCCTTGGTGGCCCGTAGGAACACTCGTGGGAGACACACACACACACACACACACACAAAGTGATAGACAAAAAAACATTTTCATTAATGACCTTCTCTTCCTTTTAGGTTTGTTGACTGTTTCCTTAGCCTTCCCACTGTTCACATTCATTTGTCTCGCCTGTTCCTCAATGTTCACACTACGCCTAGCACTTATGTTTAGTATTTCTGTTTTGTTTAACATTAAAATGCTTAAGTATAATTGAATGTCATATCTTTTCCCATTGGTGAAGTGGTAAGTATTAGACAAAAGAAGATGTCTGTGAAATGTTTTATGCATTTTTTTTTCATTTATAACTCTTGGGTAATTATGGTACTTTTTAATGATGATTACCGGTTTATGGTACTGGGATGAAAACCCAGTGGATAGGCAGGTATTCATGATGGTATGCTTAAATATATTCATAATGTTTAAAATGAAGTAGAAGGTATGATTAAGGAAAACCATGAGTAATTTCATAATATTTGTATGCATCCATTGTTAGTCAGTGAATGTGTTTGTCTAGATATCGTAAATGAAATGATATTGGTTGCTAACAAGAAGGTAACATTGGCAAGTGACAACCAAAGCTTCTGCCATTTCGATGACATGCAAAAGAAAGGAAATATATGAGAGAGAGATAACAGAAACTAGGTTATCAGAGAGAGAGAGAGAGAGAGAGAGAGAGAGAGAGAGAGAGTAATATAAAAAGATTCAAAGGAAAAGCAAGAGAGTAAAAATTTAGAGTAAAAGTAGATAGAAGAAACCGAATGAAAGATGCAAAGAAAACCAGAGATAGAGACAGGTAGATAGACTGGCAGACAGCCAGACGAATAGAGTTGAAAAGATACGAGATCTGAAAGAAAGCGATTAGAGAGCATGGAATCATAGACGCCTACAGTATAGAAAATGTCTTCTTTTTAACCTTTGTGAATGACTTAGAGCACCTTAGGGCAAGGTAGTGTACCCTACCCCTCGAGCAGGGCAAGGTAGTGTACCCTACCCCTCGAGCAGCCTTGCGCACTGGACCTGACCTCGCTCCTTTTCTCCTCCCTCCAGCAAACCGTGACGGACAGGGCCATGAACGAGGTCCTGCCCAGGGTTGTCCCGCCTGTGTCCTCAAGCAAGAGAACCTCGTGGAACCACAAGTGGAGCTACCAGTACCACCACCACCAACAACACCAGCACCAGCATCGCATGAGACACCACCACAATAAACGTATGTCGTTAGCATCTGTCGGTAGCTTTTCGCTCGCTTCTGCAGGCACGCGAGCAAGGACAGTGTGCTTGTGGTCATGCGAGCCCATCTGCTTAGACGCTGTGCTTGTGTACAGTAGCAGTCTTCCGTACACATGCACTGCTTCTAACCAAGGCACACACGCATAGATATGTGTTTGATGACGTACTTGCTTGCAAAGCTAAGTGACAACAAATTCATGTGTGGTTGAAAGGAAGGAAACATGACTGATTTTGTGTTTTGAAACATTCTTTTAGATATAGATAGCTTGATAGACAAAAGTAGAAAGTTAGATAGAGAGAGGACGTAGAGACAGATGCATAAGTAGATGGACTGTAGACTGACTAGCGTCGTTCGTCCATCTACGTAATATTGTAGCAGTAGAACTAGGGACGCGAGCAGAAAGAACAGCTTGCATGCTTCCGTGTTGCCTCACAGATAAAGCGACCCCTGTAATTGGCCTCTTTCATACCTCTAACCCAAGATATTGTTCGAGCCACAGTTGTGTGCCGTTTGTTTAACACTTCATGATACTTTCCTTTTGCCATTTTTCCTCCCATTCATTGAGAAATTTCTCGTGCTGTGTTCTGCTGGCTGTGGCTCGTTAACGTTGCTCGAGTTCATGAGGCCAGCAATGAGGTACTGCAACACGACCACTCACTAACTCAAAGAAGAGTTGCTCTGTGGCATGGAAAGCTTTCCACACAATAGACGGTAAATGCTATGTAATTGGTAGCCTATGGCATTGCTGATCTTTCCACCCCCTAGCCCCATCAAGTCTTCCAAGTGACTACAGACAGTTTCCGTGACTCCCACAATATGGGTGTGACCTGTAGTGATGTGCTCACTTTTAAGTATATGTCACTCGAAGAAAAGTTACTGAAAGAGCAGTAAAGTGCTGACTTCTTTTTTTTTCGTCCTTGACCCTTGACTACCCCAGCAAAATGTTCGTCTTTGACGTTTCAGTGTTTTGTCCAAACACTATTTTGTTTACTTGCGTTTACGGTGTGTTGTCCCTCCTTCTTCTTTCTGTTTGTCCAGATTTTCTGTCGTGTAACCAACTTATATTTTCGTTGTCTCATTTTCATGCATATAGCTGTCCATATATCCCTCTCATCATATATCTCAGACTCCTGTTTTCTCACCCCAGTCCATCAAGTTATAACCAGATATTGCTTCATGCTGTGCATTCCCAGAGAGTCCTGTCTTTAAATTCTGTTTGTAACGTTGTCATATTTTATATTTCGCTTTTGTTAATTATGAACACTTTACACAAACTTTAGAAAACCGTTTTCCTCGCTACTCCCATTGTTCGTATTGTGTATTTTGATATCAGCATTCTCATCATATGCATCGTAAAGATAAAGGATCAGCATTCTTATCATATTCATCGTAAAGATAAAGCACAGATCTTTTCTGTACTAGATTATGTCGCGTTGCCTGCTGGAAACCAATCTGTAAATGTGACTGTTCCTCTCTCAGATCATACCAGTTAACAGTTGGGAACACACTATATTGACCTTTAGCTGTACACAATCATCCTAGATTCGCACTAACACTGCCTTCTAATCCTCTGACTTTTGCTTTAGTTTCCAGATGATCTGGTGGTCCGATATAAGCATTTTCCCCACCTCCGCGCGGCCTCGAGAACTGACACAGGTATAAGTTATCTGTGCTGTTCGTAGGTATGGAAAGGCCATAGATAGTTGAGGACCAGCTGTTATAGCTTAAACCTCTTCAGTACCAGTCCACATAAACAAAATGACACCTTCCTCAGGATTACAAGACTATAGGGTGGGATGTGAGATGCCCACGCCGGGATTTCATTACCCACCATTATCATAACATACCAGTGAATTACAATCTTGTATCACAATCATAATGATGGTGCAAGAGACACTTTTTTTCTAATGCCAGCCAAGGCCAGGTCCCCAGTTTATCGGCCAGCCCCTAAGGGTGGATCGACAGCTGGGTGGGACTGTGGTCCGACTGCCGTTACCACGATTCGAACCTTGGCCGACTTGACCACGGGCGGCCCATGAATACATCACATTCATCAACGATAACCGCTTCATTACGGACGTCTGTACATGCAGTACTCAGTTGGTTTTCACCCTCATATTCGTCATGTCGTAAATAGTAAAAAGAGTTAGCTTGTCTTGGCCAAACGTTTGAGAAATACTTGGATCTAGTATTGGTCTAGTATAGTTTGTATGACAGTAACATGGCTGAATGGAGTTGATGAATATTTTCTTTAATTCATTACTTTCATTAATTACACTAGAAAGTATAGCTAGCTACGTTCATGGTAAAACCGTAGTAACCTTTAGAAAAGTAACACTGCTTACTATTGTAACCCTTATAAAAGAATGATACCTTTTGATACGATTGCCTTTGATAAAACCCAGTGACACGGCGTGACACTGGATCCTTCACACAAGCAGCGCTGCTTTAATACGGTAGCCCTCAGAACACCAGCACCGAGTGATAACACGGTAACGTGATGTGATGACGCTACACACCACTAGCTTTTTCGTAATCAGAGTCCTTTGGGCCTTAGAGAGACTTAAGTTAATCTCAAGTACACAGCGATATATTCATATAGACCGGGAGACTATCAATATATTATTTAGTCTGCGTTACAGACGTCCGTATCTATCGTCTTATGAAAGTGGAGGAGACAACACAACAGAAATAGACATTACAGCTTCGTAATTACTGTAATTAGAAGACTTCTCGAGCGGGTCATTAGTGGCTGACTGTTACATACCTGCCTTAATTGAGTTCGGGGCGCGACATAGTTGGCACACCTGAGCCCTTTTCTATATGGTTTCGACACATCTGACCTTACCCATAACAGTGAGACACACCTGACCTTACTCATGACAGTGAGACACATCTGACCTTACTCATGACAGTGAGACACATCTGACCTTACTCATGACAGTGAGACACATCGGACCTTTCCTGAGACAGTGTGACACACCTGACCTTCTAATCAGTGTGACACACTTGACCTATTCAGACGTCGTGACACATTTGACCTTCTCATCTGCGACAGTCTGACACTCTTGACCTCCAACTTCTGAGACCTGACCTGACCTTCTTAAGAGACAGTGTGGCACACGTAACCACAGAATGAACACACTACATTCACCCATAACTCTAAGGAAACAGGTACCAACTGCCGGTCAGTTTGGAAAAGAATAAAGAAAATAATCCAACAGAAGAAAAGGATAGAAATCGGTGCCTGACGTCCCAGTGTCCCAATCACATGCACTCCTTCCCTCTGTATGCACCGTCCATACACCCCTCTTCTCCCTTTCACTAGCATTTTAACCTCGTCATTCCACCACATACTACTGTTTCACCTTCCCGCCTTCCGCCATCTGCGTGCATGCATGCATCACACTTCTTCACACACTCCCCCAGCTTCGTATACTCTCAACTTTGCCTTTCTATACTCATTCTCTCATGGTATTCCTTCATGCAAACCCCTTTTTCCGAGTTACCTTACCTTCTTTAACTCTCTTTCTACCCATAACATATCCTCCTTTCTTCCTAAACTTTGTAAAACATTTCTCAAAGATGGAATCAGGTTTGATGCTTTCTCTGAATTTGCTTTAGTTTTCCCTCATCCTTTTCGTAGTTTGGGAGCAGAATTGAACTGAAGAATTGAGATGTCGTCCTTTTAGAGCGTTAGCAATGGTCAGAATCGCTTTTTAGGTTTTGTATTTGATGTTCTTAGCTATAAAATTCAAAAATTCACTTTCTATTTTTACTTGCTGCTTTGCGCTGTTTAGAATTCTTCAGACTTTTACCGATAACAACTCTAAGGTGCTTCTCTATGTAATTTAGACTTCAGATTTCCGAATACTTAATAGTTGTGTGTAGTATTGTTGTCTCCAAAGTGCATGATTTACGTTTGTTTACCTTAAACGTCATGTGCCGTTTGTTCAGTCTAAAAATGTTTTATGAATCCCTTAATTTTTCTCACAGTCTTGCTCACTTATAGCCCGACCTCTCTTATACCACTAGCAAATTTGGAGATCTTAGATACGAGACGCTAACCGAAATACCAAAGTCATTCATGTCTATTATGAAAGTGGGGCCAAGGACCGACCCCTGTGGGCACCACTCGTCACGATGCAGCAACAGTCGGAGTCTTTAACGTTTGAAGCTACACGTCGTTCTCAGTCGATGACCCAAGGCACCAACCCATGCACTTTGCTCTTCCTTCTTCCACGTGATTTATTTTGAGGAGCAGTCTCTTGTGTGGTACGTTATCGAATGCTTTTAGAAATTGTAGTTACTGTATGTTGTATTATTGGGTGCCTTCGAGATCTAGTTATCATTTATTAACTCTTAAAACATTCTAGTAAATTTGTTGGACAAGATCTTTAGTTGTAGAAGCCGTGCTGACCGTCCAATATGAGTTCAAGATCTAGAGGTTTCACTGTGTTGTCGCCTTTTTTCCTTCGTTTTACTTAAAATTGACGTAAAGCTAATTTGGCTGTAATGTAAGGCATATTTCTTACATATAGGGATAACACTAGCCAGTTTCCAGTGGTTAGGTACCTTACCTTCCAGTCGTGTTTTGATGACTATTTTGGTTCCGGTGATTACCAGTTGTCGTCTGACTTTTCAAGAACCTTCGAGCAAGGTCATCAGGGCAAGTCGATTTGTCTGGGTGGATGTGGTTTACGTATTCTGGTTCTTGAGACCAACTTGATTTGACTTTTTGCCATCAGACAAATCAAAACTTTTCTCTCTCTGCGGTTTAGGTAAGCGTGATTCTCTTCCAATTTCGAGCACAAGTTGAAGGATATGAATAGTATAGAGGCTGTTACCTTGTCACAGAGCTTCTATGCCATGCTCGTTCATGAGAGAGAGAGAGAGAGGGGGGGGGAAAGAGAGAGAGAGAGACTCTGCACTGGGGTTCGTCTGGCCTACGGGGAGATCATGTCCAGAGACGTAAGAAGTGGAAGTCCGCCCGAACGCCCAGGGTCGCTCTGAAACCACGCCAACACAGAACAAACCGTTAAAGGTCACTTTGTTTGCACGAGGAAGGAAAGGAATCGAGCCAGAAAAGACATGATATGATTTCGTCAAACCCCGTAATCAGGCGGGTCAGATCGCGTGCTTGTCTCGGCTGTCCACACCTCTGACCCTTGCACATCATACGGCACGACTGGAACAGACGATCGACTTGGCATCGCTCCACCCGAAATGAGCCAACGGTAAACAGAACCGTTGAGGACGCAACGATAATTAATGCTGTGTAGGCCGGTAATTAGTCGTCGTCATTCAGGAGGCAACCCACCCAATCCCAGGCGATGTTCTTTATGAGCAACGAGTGGTATAGAATATAGTCATCCGCGCACGCTAATGAATGCCCTCTTCTGTCTAATGCTCTGTTAAGGGGGGTATTTACAAATGCAAATCTAATCAGGAGAATCAGATAATGTCCACCTTGTACCGCAGTCCGTTGTAAGGGGAGGGGTTATACAGCGCTGGGAGTGAAGACGTAAGGGCACGGATGCTTAACGTTAACTTAATAATTAAGTTAGGCAGTTGCGTAAACACTGTCGGGTTGAATAACAGGGTAACTGAAAAAAAAAAGAAAGACCAAATTATAGAGAGTCTGCTGAGCAGCCAAGTAAAACTTGGTTCTCGTTTGCGAAACATATACGGTAGAGACACACTTTCACGATGTGTTTGAATGAGTTCTGGTGAGTATTGACAGGTACTTACCCGATTGGTGCTTATTGAGTAAA
>JAUTXX010007847.1:0-12202 GCA_032273605.1 Panulirus laevicauda
TTCAGTAGCGGTGAAATACTGATTCCATTGGAGTGAGTAGTTTGTTGACGAGACTATATTCCCAGCGATACAGCCTCGTCAAATGTGACTTTTCACTCGCGGTGTAACCTCGTGCAAGCGGAATCCATCAACAATCATCCACTCTCAATGTCAAGTACAATGCATAGAAGATACAGCTCCTATTCACAGCCACGTCCCAGATTCCCTTCCGTGTTTTCGCCTAACCGCTTCATACGCCTAGCCTCAAGCCCTTGGATAACACATCGCTCTATCCCATGCATGCCTCTCACCCTCCTTCATATTCAGGCCCCAGTAACTCAAAGATTCTTTTCATCTCATCCTTTCAACCCTCTTCTCGGTCTCCCCATTCCCTTTGACTCTTACCAAATCCGAAACATATATATTCAATAAAAGTATAAGCAATAGAAGCGTACAGTAAGCTAAGCAACACAGGTATAAGTATAAACCAGCTACGGCAATTAAGAGGAAATGAAGTGCCATTTCCTTATATCTACAACAGAAAAGGAGGCGTCTGTCCTCAGGTTTCCTCTAATTGACAATTACGTCATTACTGTCAACACAAGGTGATCTAGGTTCATCTGCCACCAAGCTAGTACAACGGCAAACTACTATTGATGCAAGCCTAACCAGTCTATTGTTATAGGTGGAAAAATTACTACCATGTATATGAATATAAAAAAAAATGAATTTGATTAAGAGAATAATCGAGATACTCGACACTAAGCATATACATGTTAACAAAGACCTAATCAAATAACTTATTTGATGGTCAAACGCTAGTCATGACCCATGCTCCGAAGTACCGCCCACTTCCCGGTACTAGGACGTCAGTTCTGCCCGGCCCTTCGAGTTGGTAAGACGTTGGATTCCTAGTATACAGTGCACTCGTTGTGGAATACCTTATACTTGGCGATAACAAACACGAAGATAACGTTAACAGTATTGCGATCCTGTTATCAACTCGTATCTCTTCTCAAAGTGCAACAACTGCGTTCCATCCACCGTAAGTGTGTAAACACCCAGCAAACCTTGAGGAAAATGCAAGTGATTTTTTAAGAAAATGCTGATTCGAACGATTATTATCCTTCAGGAATATTGTTTCTTTTCGTGTCATGTAAAATGTGATGATTTTAAAAGAAATCTAATGAATAATTTGGGAACTTGTTTGATAAAGTTAGTGCCGTTACACACGACCTCTTTTTCCTTTAGTTTTACCTTTCACGCCAAGGCTGTACAATCAAACCCGTGAGTGTGGGTGGGAAATTCATTGCGCAGTCGTAACTGCATAATTAACTGTTGACCAGCGCGATATTTGCCGCCGCTATAACATTTCCCGTCACCGACGGATATCACACAAGCAAACATTTTGGCTTGTACTGTTAAAACTGAGTGAAAATCTGAGATTGTATAGCGGCTGTTAGGAAATAATAGCTGTAGGAAGTGAGCACAACCTCGACACGTCTCATAACTGTACTCACGTTACTTATGGCTGTATTTATATCACTCATGGCAGCCCTAAAGCCACTTACGGATGCACTCACATGGTCGTACTTACATGCCGCTCATGGCTGTAGTCTTGTGTCATGGCCGTATTCACATGTCACTCTTGATTGTATTCACGTGTCCGTCATAAGTGTACTCATGTGTCACTCTTGGCTGTGCTAACACGTCACTCATGAAACATAAACGATGGGAAAAAAAAGTGAGAAGTGAAGGATGAAGACGGAGAAAATTTCGAGTACGAAAACTGGCAGACAATGTGGTGGAACTATAACAAAATTTAGTGGCATGAACCAATGGTGGAAATATTGCAACAAATGGCCGTAGACTTCCCAGCTAGTCGAGCCCTACCTCCGGTGAATTGCATGGACTCTGAGACGCTGTTGATCTCCTCTTGTCAGAGAATAAACGTTGTGATCATGTGAGATCCTCAAGTCTACCCCTTGAAACCCTCTCCTCCTCTAAGCCTAGTCGTATCCCTTTAATTTAGCATGTGTCACGTCTATTAGATGTGGCTCTTGTGAATTCTCGTTATACACTTTCTATGCATTCCATCTTATGTCGGAATAACAAACAGTGACATTATTGACCTGTAGACTGGCTCTCACTGACGGCTCCGCCCTCCCTCCCTCCACACCCCCGTTACCGAAAGAGGATACGTTCAGCCGCTCTTCTCCCCTACAACCCACCCCAGGGAGAATAAATGGGCCGAGTGTATATCGATCCAACTCTGCTCTATCTGTACAAGTATCGTCGACGCAGACTAATGGTATTTGCTTTGAATACCGACTATTGTTCTGAACTCCTAGCGTGAGGTTTATTTGCTATAATGATAGTTGGAGAGCATGATTTATGGCATTATATTTTATCAACGCTATTCTATGGGACGATTATGATTATATATATGTTATCCTTGATTTATTTTATATAAACATATTTGATGTAAGTAAAGCAGCTGATGTCATCTGTTGAGATTTTCAAAAAACCATTCGATAGAATTCGACATTATATGTTAGCAGGGTTTTATCTTTGAGTCACCGTAATAATATCTTTGTAATCATACCACACCAGTCTGTGAGTTTCTTACCTTCGTTATCACAAACAGCCTCGAAAGGATCCAGTGGTCTATTAGTTAGAATTCCTTCGTATGTTTTGTAGAGGTCCTTCCCTCTTCAAAGAGGTCCATCATAGGTGTCCTGGGATTATATACTACTACTATTACTACTTCCACTAGAAATAATAATAATAATGATAACTAATAATAATAATATTATTATTATTAGTATTAGTATTATTAATACTGTAATTGAAAGCAGATTTAACACTTGTCAGTTGAGTATGTCTTCTATACATTGCTTCTGACATGATGGTCTACGACATGTTAGTCTCAATTCCTAGGTCCTCCTTGTACATATATCATAATCATATCGAGGTATTTTTCCTGTTGTGTGTCCACCTCATCACTTCTCATTTACCCGGGTTGAATTTCACGAGATGTATCAAACCAACTTTGGAGCTTTTTTTTTGAAGTCCCTTGGTAATTCTATATCAGGTATACTTTACCATGCATGCTCTGTACCCTTTCACTTGAGGTAATTTTCTCTCCAACGAAAAAGTGTCTTCATTATTCATGCCTGAATATTAATCTTCTTTACCAGCATCCGGAGTTGAACTTTTTCTCTCGACCTATGGAAAGCATAATTTACGCACCCTTTAACCTGAGTACAGAACAGTGCAGTACCGTCTTCCTCAAGATGTCAAAATGCTGTGCACTTGCTTCCCTATGCGTGCAAATAACCTCACCAACATCGTAGTCAAAATGTTAAAAACCTTAATGAATCCGTTTCTTTTTTTAAGCATCAGCCTTAATGAAGACTAAAACTTCAGACAATGCACACACACACACACACACACACACACACACACACACACAGGTAACCCTGTGAAACATTGGGATTTTTATCAGCAGTCGTCACTAAGAGAGAGAGAGAGAGAGAGAGAGAGAGAGAGAGAGAGAGAGAGAGAGAGAGAGAGAGAGAGAGGCGGAATAACTTTCGCGTGCCCCAGTATTGTCCCATTGTTTTTATAACTGGTTTCAGGTGGCGTGGGTGGTGCAGCCTCGCTACCTGATACGCTCGCAGTTGTCTTGCCTTTCTATAATTTCAAGAATGCTTTTCCTTTGTTATTTGACACTAAGACCAATGTGATAAATGACAATGCCCGATGATAATCTGAAGTCAGATGATGATGATAACAGGTATATCTTACTATTACTGGTGATCGTGTCTGACTTTCTATCGCACTTCGGGAAAAAGTTACGTTCCAGTTTCGTACCTACATTTACAGAAAACGTACCTACAAAAAAACCGGCACCGTAACTAAAGCAACGCCCCCGTGTATAAACTGGCATCTAACCTACAATGACCAGCACCACCCCTAAAACAAGCGGCATCCATACCTAGAACAACCAGTAAATACGCCTAAAACAACAGACACCATAGTCAAAGCCCCCATCACCTAAAAACCGACACCATACCCAGTAGCGGCAAAATATCTATGACAACCGGCAACATGCCAAAAGTAACTACCACAGTACTAACTTAGAACAGCAGGCACTGTCAACTTGGCCTCCTAAGCAGCTAAGTTCAAGGCCGGCCGCAGAAGCTAGCTGTTGATAATGATCTACTTTTTTTTTCGTGCCAACTTGTTTTTACTTCCTTAACGAGACAGCGACAGGAAGAGACTCCAGAATCAAATATTTTCAGACTTGCAAAACCCGCCCCGCTGACTGATGTATTAAAATCCACAGGTCAGATACAGACATTTACCACTATCGTTATTTTAATTCATTGTTACCATAATGGTGGAATCTTATTTGCTGCCACGTATAACTCCTTGAATGTATTTCTGTGGGCGCCTATGCTTTTTAACTCGCATGGGAAACCTCTGTCATTACTCACTATACTTCCATCGCCTTTGGTCAATAAGTTTTTCCCGTTTTGTCGTCCTCAGACACCCTGCTCAACTGAGCCGAAAGTTTGTAATAACGATCAGTGGTTGTCCCTTTCTCAGGTGTTCTGAGTTCATGCCGATCCAACATGTACGAGGGCAAAATGGTCTCTGATCGGATGAAATGTTAAAAAAGAAAAAGATAAAAATATCTTGTCGAAAACCACGAGCAGAGTGAACTAATTAGACCTTTAGAGAATTGACTGATGGATGCTCCTCTTAGTTTCCTTCCTTCTTTACTGACCTAATATCGACTAGGATATATTGGTCGGGTGACCATTACAGCAATACGGTGTTTCTCATGTTCCTGTCACAGACAGAAGCCTTCTTCAAGGCAAGTCTTGGCCATAAACTAAGGACAAGACTGAGGGAAGTAGAAAGAAGGAAAATAAATAAAAATATTAGTACAAAAGACTGCAAAGGAATTCAAAAAGCAACAGACCACAAAGTTAGTGGAAGATACACACTCATGGATTACTATGGTAGAAAAGAACGACAGATTTTTCAAACAGAAAAGCCTGTAAACTTTTCATAATTCTAAGGAGACGCGAAATATTTATTAAATCCACGCTTAAATATATTTATGGTACTACTTTCAACTACGCTTGAGGAAAAAGCACTTCGCCTTGTTCGAGGTAAACCGTTTCCCACAGGTTTATATCCATTGCTACAGATCTATCGATCTTTTACTGATTTTGAAAATCTGTATTTGTATTAGATCACCTTTTAACATTCTCTTTTCTAGTTAAATGAATTCAATCTCATAGGATTTGTTTCTTAGATCAGGAATCATCTTGGTATCTCCCCTCTCTGCTTTCTCCATTCCGTCATAAGTCCTTTCTTAAGTGGGGCGACCAAAACTGAGCACCAGTGAGTATGACTGGGGGTAATTTCCCTCGACTTGAATTCGAACACCCTGCCAATGAATCCAAGAATGTTGTTCACCCCTTTTTGCTCCTTTTGTGCACTGGTTATTTAGCCTTTAGGTCACCAGAGATTATTACACCCCTTTTCTTCATCTGCTCAACAGAATTCATACTATAGCTTGCCTTCTCATTTTTACTACCGTTATGTAAAACTTTACACTTATCACCATTAAAATCTCTTCGAATATACACGTAGATTATAATAAAAACGAAATCAACCACACTTGTCAAGCGATTTCGTCGAAAACCATGGCGTTTCGTTTATGAAAAAGTGGATTTTAACTAGCCTAGGATCTCATCCCAACGATGGTTTCCATAAGTTTCCAAGTTTATTACTTTTAATGTTGGTGTTATACTAGCAAAATTCCATTCTTCTGGAACATTTTCTGTACATCTTTGTCGAAAAAGAAAAAAATATAGTCCATGAAATATAGTTCAAGTAGGGTCATTCTTGTCAAATGTCCTTATTTTCTTGTCATATCTTTGAGGATGTTATGTGTCTTGACGAAATGGCGGTTTAGAGATCTAGTCAATAATTTATATATGCTTTCCCAAAGTAATAAAGTGAGGAACACACACACGAAGGTATTCTGCTCTCTCTCTGAAGACACCAATGCGGACAGTTGGAATTTTTCAAGATATTTTTAGAAATGTAAACTCTTCGGGCATTCTTTTGTGTACTACAGACGAGTTCCGGTTAGGTTTATACTTTCCATTCAGCGATGTTAACAAACTGTTAATTTCGTTTCTTAGAAAATCAATAGATACACAGTTCTCGAGATATTTGGAGGAAAAAAATCGAATTGATAAACTTCGTCCTATTTCATATGCGCACGGACAACCAAACTCTCTCTTCGATATCAAAACATTGTCTTTAACTGTTAAGCGGGATTTTTTACGTTTATCTGGGTGTTAATCATAATGAACATTTTCAATTCATCTCAGAAACTGTGCGACTGCCTATTACATTCTGTTATCAGGTTGACTGATGGAATAATCCCTTCACTGATACTTAATAAACTCTCTATTCGAATATTTTCAGCGCTTCTTTGCATTATTACTCTGGTCCTGATGTGTGAATCGGTGAAGTACTTAGGTCATTGTTTCAGGGTCTTGGCAGTGGACCAACCTTATCCCTCGGTATGTAGGGAGGCCTGAGGTCTAATCTTAGTCGTGTTGTTGCCATATTTATTCATCTATGGATATACGTAGTCTGTTCCCTCTGTATCATCCTCGTAAATAAACATGTCTGGTGCTTGTGTTTCCTATTCTGCACCGTATGATAAGCTTGTCCTTGACAGTTTTTTTGTTTCAGATCTTGTTCGTGTCGAGTTAAAAAGGGATAGAAGGGTGATGCCAGTTTTTGTATTCACGGTTCTTGCCAAGTTATCTACACAGTTTCGTTGGGATGCAGCCATGCCGTAATGGCGTGTGATCCACTACAGGCACAAAGTCCTACAGCTCACACTAGTGATGAGTAAATAAATATCGTGGCCAGTAGTAGATCTGACCCTTTAAACATGAAGCTACGACAAGCAATCTCTTGTATATGAACTTACGACAGCTGATAATGACGTTACTACAGTTGAACACAACGGTGCGATCCTTATTTATGAAAATGTGACTTTTTACACATCCTTATGGGGAATGTCTTAGGTCATGTCATGTCGTAAAGTCGTCCTCAATATACAAACCTCCTCTCATTTTCTTTATACTCGTGAGGAAAGGTTTGGAGTAGGTCCTGTTAACAAATTACTCAGAAATCATGCATTACATTTATTCGCTTGATCAGCGACTGATGTGTTACTTCGTGATCACTGTGTGGGCGTTGGCCCGTTCCTAGAAGTGTAACATGGCTGTGCACAGAGCGCTGCTTCTCCTCACACATATCTAAACCACAAACACGCTAGGAACACAAGGGTGCCTAATCATTAGTACTCTTAACATTTAATTATATGGAATATTTTGTATCCCTCCTCTTTTTTCCGACTTCTTGTGTAATGATTTTTTAATCAAGCATATCTGTTACTTTCTAACAATTTCGGTATTTGATATTTTTGTTGATTTCTACAAGTCTGATTCACCGAAATCTGACCATACATACCTATTTTCAGAAGCCTTCCTCCGCCAAAAACGTTATTTCATGATTATCAAAACAGTTATTCGAAGGCATGAATACTCGGTACGTTCTCCATCATATAGGATTTTACTAAGTGCCTCAGGTAAGGACGAAAAGTCACCGGGCACGACAGGCAGGTTAGGGTATGACAAGTACACTTGGGTATGACAAGAGACTGGATTATGACAAGCATACTAAGGTATGAGAGGCAGACTTAGGTATGATAGTCACTTTGGGGTATGACGGGCAGACTTAGGTATGATAGTCACTTTGGGGTATGACGGACAGACTTGGGAATGACTGCCAGACAAGGCATGACAGACAGATTTCCATTACACCAAAATGATTGCTGCCATCAGCAACACGGGCACAAGCTCCTTGGATTGCTTGAATTAGTTTCCTTTTCACATGTCTACCGTCGTTCTTACTTTTAAATCTTTATAAACATTTCTATCTCTCGCGAAGACAAACCGAATCTCTTCAGTTCTCTTCCAAGCAATCATATACTGAAAACTCGAATTTTGGCAGTCTTTCCTACGCTATTAAAACACGTGGAATGGAAAAAATAATGATGAAACTAATATGAACCACTTGTCCTTTAAAGAAACACGTTTACAAAACTCTACCGCACGTCTGTGGACCTGTAGATCCCCAATTACTCCCACGTAACTCATATTCTGCCATTGTTCGACTGTCAACTACACAACCTATCCGTACGCTGCTCTCCGATGCGCGCCTTCACATTCTATAGGTTTAGTCTGACATACTCTCAACCGTGACGGCCATTGAGCTATTCCTTTACCAATTTGCATTATACTCACTCCACTGACAGTGCACTGAGACAGAGGCCCAACCAAAGTGCGGCGAAAGTCTCCCTCTGCGGGATGCGTCTCAGCGAACGAGACCACCATCGGCTGGCTAGGGAATGGTGAGGGGTAGTCTAGCCCGATGCCATCATGGTGATAAGGATCGTGTACTGTTACAAATAACAGGATCGAATACCGAAAGAGAGGGAGACTGACTACCACGATCGTAATAGTTATAAAAGAATTGCCCGCAAAGGGATCTCCCTACCCACAAACGTCTCGCCCTCACCTTTTATATAAAGTTTATGCTTAAACCATATGCAATACAAAAACAAAAAAAAATCAGTGTGGTTTATGCAAGGACCACAATTATTTAGTTATTTAACCTAGAAATAATTTTTTGCTGTTCACTGTTGATGTGACTAAGGGCCATACCCGGCAGAAACTTGGCGTAAAATATCTTTTAATTTACTCTGTGGTAAGTCATTTCCTCCTGCGACTTCTATCGCTTTCCCTATCAATCGGCAATGTAAGAAAATTTGCACGTTTGTCCTGGTGGACAAGGCCAAATCAGGATTCCTTAAAAAGATGTTTACCTTTTTTTTTCTTTTCTAATTACGTATCTCCCGTCACTCCTGTTTCGTCCACTCTCTTTTTTCCCCCCTTCTTCCTTTCATATTTTGATAGGTTGGATGATATACAAACTTCAGCTCCTTGGGAGTTTTGCAGGATTCCTCGATATTTCACATTTCTTATTTTTACGTTCTAGGATAACTTTAAGCTGACTTGTTTGCCAGAAGACTGGGAAAAATTACTCATTACTGAATTACTGGTCATTTTTCCTCAGCCTAATTACTTCCTAGCCTGTGACATCAGTTGCCCCAAATTTTCCCTTCCAGAGAATTTTCATCGCTTGAAAATCCTTATAAATAATAGTCTATAGTCATTCGTAGACTCTCGATTTCTATATTCTATGGAAAGCCACGCAATTTTTTTTTGCTTTTCCCCCAGTCAACATAGACTTATGTAACACGCACTTATTATGACGCACCCAGAGTCCTCAAAGCAGCCTTAATCCTCAAAGTGAGGCTCACGGGATGACTGGCAACATTGATGTGTACAGCCTGACGTGATAAATATGGATATCATTTTCGACAACTTCACTTCCCATGTCGCCTCACAGCCTTTCCTGTCTGCAGTCATAATTTACACCCCAAACGACACGACTGACTTGGATATAAGGGTGGATTACTCGTTACGCTGCATAGGCCTGAGCCTTAGGCCTTGGGAGGGCAAGTATACGAAAAAAAGAATCGTCTTAAGTAATGTCCTGGATTGTGGGATGAATCTTTTTTCTTTAATGACGTAGAAACATTTGTATACAGGCCAATGTTTCGGGACTGATAGCTGAGAAAAACATTCAAATCCAAGGCAGTGGCCCGAAAGGAGGTCGGGACCTTCAATCATGGAATCTTTTAAGAAATTTTCATTACTGCGACAAATATTCAGAATGGCTCATAAGTAATAACTATCATGGTGACACAAAGCTCAGAAGTATTACAATTCCCAGTTACACCATAAGGACTTCAGAGGACTAAGTTTCCTGAGGCCAAAATGGCTTTTTCTTCCTGAGTACTGGGGAAGAAGGAAGGACCCACTGGGGGAATTACCCCACAACTGTGCTAAAAGATACCCTTGCTTTCAATGACGTCAACAGTTTCAGCTGATTTTGAGATCTCTGGGCTTCAGTGATTTGATAAACGAATTTGCAGCAAATAACAAATTGTCCTTTCACTTTCACTTGTATACCCATTGAGTATATTTTTTTGTGACTAAAATTCCAAACGTCTATTATTTCTTAACTCTTTTTTACCCCATAGTAAACACCAGAACGCATACATTTTCCGGATATCGTGTGGAACTTCGCAAATACATGAGAATTCATTTGAATATAATACCCAACATACATTTGATTTTCGCTTCGGTTAATTGGTTTTCGAATTATGACACAGGCGTATCAGAAATACTACACTGACAAAGGTCCAAACTCAAATTTGATGAGTTACATAGGAAGGAATAGGTGACATTTATATGAACGGAATTCTTAAGTTTCTCAAGTTTCCATATTTCATTACCTTGAATTATCTACCGAGATCTTTGGTAATTCAATTAAATGCGCAACTCGCATTGTATAATTACTTCTTAGCTAGCGATCATGTTCGTAGAAAAGCCATCTTCACCTCGTGTTCCGTTTTGTCACAGTACTGGACATTATAGCAGAAATTAGACAAAATTCTAACATCAGTCAGAGTGTTATAACAATACAAGAGAAGGAAGGTCGGGATAGGACAGGGAGGAAAGAATTTAATGGCCCGGATTCAAAAGTATTACTGTGGCCAGACGTGTCCAACACAGGCCTTCCCTGCTCCACCTTTTTATCACCCCCGATTCTGCACCAACAATAGTAGCTGTCTTATTAGTTCAAAGCCATTGTCCATATTCATATAACATGGTACTCTTAGATCACATATCTGTTTCAATATCTATCTCTTTTAAATTTGTGAATGAAGTACGAGATTAACACCCCACAACTTTTCTTCCAACATTTTCTACAAAAGTTCCTGTTTTCTTTTAAGAGATTGGTATTCAGATGGATGAAATGTAAAACATGCCAATATATTTGCATTATGATCTAAAATGCATTGTGTGTAAAGATGTAATTTTTATCGGCCCCCCAAAATGTTTTATTGCATTTGCAGAGTTCATTATTGACAAGCTCTTTCTACGGAAGTGTGCGATTATGAATCGTTGTATATTTCTTTTTTTTTTGAATGATAAACCTCAAGTGAAATTTTACTCTGTTATGACGTTGTAAAATCCAGAAATATCAGCTCATCTTGTGTAGAACAGGTCTTCAAGATTATATTTTCATTTTTTTTTTTGATTGGCTTGTACATGATCAGCATTTGACCTTTCAGGAATGCAGCAGTAGGAGACGGGCATTATTCCAGGAGAGTAGCCAGCTCTATCATGTAAGAAAAACCTATCATACTTCATTTAGATAAAGAATAATAAAAAAATAATTGCAGCCAACACAAAAGTATCTCCTTTTCACCCAAACACAAACGTGCAATATATGGAAATGTTTGTAGTGGTTACTGTCATGATAAGATGATAAATAAGATGAGAATCCTTATATATTTTTTTTTTTTGTGTGTGTTTAAGACTGAGATTGTAAGTATAAAAATTTTCTGGCTTTCAATGTTGGCGGTGGAGGAGTTGCCGTGAGTCACCAACAGATGGCGTCAGCAGTTGACAGTGACGTCATCACCGAGGCCTGTGTGGTCCACAGTGTTTAGACCAACGTATCCCCCCAATTTCTCCCTTAAATGGGGGAACTGTGACGATAAGTTTACCCCCGCAGGTAACCAGCATGTATAGATAAGTACATCAAGATGGTTGACTAATGAATATGTATTTTAGTTTCATAGTTTGGTT
Source organism: Panulirus laevicauda (assembly GCA_032273605.1). Classification (NCBI taxonomy): domain Eukaryota; kingdom Metazoa; phylum Arthropoda; class Malacostraca; order Decapoda; family Palinuridae; genus Panulirus; species Panulirus laevicauda. The sequence goes on from JAUTXX010007847.1 coordinate 11,880, forward strand.
AAATAAGTAGCGTTTTCTTTGACTATATTTACGGAGATGAATCACGGGCAGTGTAGGGTGCATAGGTGATTACTATGAATTGCGCCTGTCCCACAAATTTCCATGGGCAGTTCGTGAATTGAGTTGATTGGGGTATTAATTAGGTTAGAAGACTGAATTAAAGTAGAGTGAGACAGCTGGGGAGGGACCGGAGTGCGACAAATGGCACTGTCATCGGGCGGCGTCGATGACCACCGCCAGCCCAGCCCATTTTTCTGTGACAGTTCAAGTTCAAGTTTAAGAGAGTGGAAGGCTGGTATTTTCTCTTCGGTCATCGGGCAAGT
>JAUTXX010007859.1:0-10013 GCA_032273605.1 Panulirus laevicauda
GTGTGTGTGTGTGTGTGTGTGTGTGTGTGTGTGTGTGTGTGTGTGTGGGTGCGTGTCTGTGTGTGTGTGTGTGTGTGTGTGTGTGTGTGTGCATCCATGTGATCTAAGATACGTACTGATGAAAACAGGAGGATAGCACCTTTTGGCTTGATATTTCTGATGCATCTTTTATATTTCCTCTTTTTGGCCTCATGCACTCTCAAACATGTCGCCAAAAGTCACTTATTAACCACAGCTGCAGACTATCAATATTTTCTTTAGGGTTAATTATCAGAAAAACTTTCTGCGTTCTCATTCCTAATCAAATCCCTGCATTTCAAGAAACAAAATCTTTCACTGACGGTGAGTGAAGAACCCATAGAGCTTCTCAACCATCTTGGCTACCATCAATAGGAGGTTGCGAACCGATCCAAGGCAAACTGAAGCGAACCAGTAAGTTAGTTTTTCAATTGTGAAATCCATAGAAACTGGATTTCGGAATGACACACCGACTGTATTTTGCTTGACCCATGGATCATCTTTGGCAAGATCTTAGACATCCAAAACAGTGAACTTGAACAGCTGGTTTGAATTGTACAAGTTCTATGTACAAATATTTCATGACAAATTTACCCCTCATGAAATGGGAAAATTATGGGGTATGGTAAATACAATTTGTTTTATCTACAAGAAATGCTAGGACCACCACTGACCATTCATTATCATTCTTATGAACTACTATTTAAATTCGTTGAAACATTTTACCAATTTCCGATAGCCTGGGGTCAAAAGGTCACGGTCAAAGGTTATAAAGTCATGCAATGCTTTAAATCATGGTAATCTTAAATAATATAATCAGTGTAGTTCTATCATATGTTTACAAGGAGCAATTATGCTAAAGTAAGTCTTGAGAGACCTCTAATGATTTTATTGATTTTATAAGCAAAAGTAGTTAAAAGAAAATTACCAAGATTCTGTCTGCTAAACCTGATCGTAATGAGAAAATGGATAAGGATGACCTGGACATTGCAATGAAAGTAAAGGAAACAGTTGCCTTGAACAACATAAATCCATTTTCTCCTCGTCCGTTAACAAGTGATAAGTTGTTTAACATAGTGACAGGTATAACGCTTTTCTCAACAAAAATAAAGCAAGCAAAGAAAATCTATTTAGGGTCAATCACAGCCGCCTGTAGTTTGACTGCAGATAAACAACAGAAATACGGCAAAAAGGAAGTGTGTCTACGTTAAATTCTTTGCCAGGACACTACTGTTACGAGTGCTCTCATCTTCACACACAAGCTCAGTAATAAAGCTAGGATTGAGGCATTCAGTTACGAAAGGCTGGAATATATTCTATCTTTATCGGAACCAAATAAGAAAGGATACAAGGGCTTCAGCACGCGCAAAGAATCCATGGCAGTCTTCTTGAAACACGTCAGAAACAGATGGGTGATGCATGGCAAAAAAATTAAAACAACCATCTCCATAATTATGTTTAGTGATGGTATATGTCACTGATGCGATGGCATTTATTCAGATTCCAAACTCTTTTGGGCAACTTCAGTAAAGATACTTGGACAAAATACTGAAAATGAAACCTGCTGGCTATATGTTTATTCACTTTTTTTTTATGATATGGGATGAGAAGGCTTAAAGGTTGCTGAACGCCTTCGTAGATACAAAGCTACACGAGAGTTTGTGCCATCAGACAATGACAGTATATCAGCATAGGATTTCCTGAAAAATCCAAAGAACATGGATTTGCCGGTCTACTCGTCAAGCTCTTTGAGTGAGAGATCTTCTAGTCACCCAGATGACTTTGTATTGCGATTTTACTGGGAATAAAGGCAGGGGAAGTTCATATTACAAGCCAAGAAGTGTTGTAAATGAGTTGTACTGTCCCAAGTAACGAGGATGCCAACACTCGATTCTTTACAGACCGCAAGTTGCATAAAACCTCGTGCTGTGATACAATGCATCACTTGTCTTTGAAATCTCGAAAAGTTTTTGGTAGAAAGGCAAGATGACTTTGCATCTATCCATGGCATTGTAAGCTTGCTGACAGATGGAGTCGGAAAGGACAGTTTGCAGTTAATCTATTCTATTTTCTGTGCATAGGTGTTGTCTGGCTACGATTCAGTCAGACACCTTTTCCTACGTGAAAAAAAGAGAGCTGCCAAGTTACTCTGCAGCACCCTGACAAGTTGTCGGTACTCATCAAGTTTTCCTACGGTGACGTTGTAGATGATAAGGTGATACATGATGAACATAATTTCTTTTGCGCCTCTACGGAAAAGTTGGCTTCTCATCACTAGACAATCTACGTGCATCAGGCAAAGGGGACATTCGTCGCTACCAACAACCGGAGACTCGTTCAACCTTCACCTGCTCAGAAGTGCTGCCAAATTATTTTTTGCATACATCCATCCCCTCTCGCACCAGAGGAGTTCCATAGGGAAGGACTGTTGTGAATTACAGACTTATCCTGAGACGATGAAGCCATCAACACCTGCAAGTGTAAGCATATCATAAAGTGTTTCAGAAACTACAATGTTCCAAGTCATCCATGTTGTGCATTATCGCCTGTTTCTGCAGCTGCAATCCTGAAGATTAGCAGCTGCAGACGGTGATAGTGAATAGTGACATACTCTGACACACTTTCGATCTAAAGCTATTCATTTCACCATCTTCATACTTTTCACCCCTGTGACCTTGCTTTGTCCAGAGAACCCGTCTGTCACCAATGATGACAGAACGTTTTTAACCATGGCCTAGTTTTAAGACTTTCTAAACTTCTGTTCACCTTTTTTTACCACCAAGATATAGACAAACATATGAGAAAAGATGGTCAACGACACAACAAAGACTCGTTTTGTCATTTGTAGTGCGTCATACTGTATATTCTATTATTCAAAGACATTCGCAAAAATTATTAGAAACTTATTTCATATTAGAAATTCTTATTTCAGAGGTATTCAGAGGTATCTGATAGGATAAATCTCAAAAAGTTTCCGTTCAGTTGCAAACACGAGTTAAAATGAAATATTGTACAATTATTGGCTTCTTGTTAACTGAACCTCTGGCCACTTCCCACAGCATCGAATAAGAAATCTTATATACCACTTTAAAGGGAACATCCTGATAAAAGAAATAAATCGTCGTCTGTGGCTCTAACTCTTCAATGATAGATATATGGCAAATCTTATTAACGTACCCATAATTTGCTCATTTCAGGGGAAGCATACTCATCATGAAAAGGTGTGTATAGAAAATGTGCAACTCAAACCAGCTGTCCAAATTCACTCATTGGATGTCCAAGATCCTATCAAAGATGATCCAAGGGTCAAACAAAATATCGCAGGGTTGTCGCATCAAAATCCATGCTTTGGTCCTTTGGCCCTTGGGTATATGCAAATTTTCATAACTATACGTTCTCTCGAGTGGTTTCTGGCCTACTTTTTCATCAACAATTAATATGCCCTTACAGTTAAGAGAGGGTCCAGAGGAAGGCAACGAAGATAGCATCAGATCAACACAGCTGAGTCTTTCGAAAGGTTAAGCTCAGAGTGGTGGATGAAAGTAATACAGTAGATGATGAAACTGTGAATGCTTATAGCATACAAGAGTTTAAAAAAGTTATATGACAGAAAAGAAAGTTCAAGAACGGGGCTCCATGAGTGAGAAAAATCCCCCCCCCCCCTCTCTCTCTCTCTCTCTCTCAAAGGTGTGGGAGAAATGGACCTCATAATGACCACGTTCCTATCAATCGATTTCCTGACCGAGTTTGGGGCTACAGACCTCTCAAGCCTTCTTTCAAAACTGTCATATGACGTATTCATTCCTGATACACGCTCTTTCACATGTTGTAACTGGAAAAAGGGTAACTCACCGAACTTTCTAAAGCAGAACGTTAAATGAAATTTCTCATGATACACATTAACTAGTGTTTTATACTACAAGAACTCATTACTGTAATTAGTAACAAGTAGGTTACATGTTTCTTTTTCATTCTATTAAGGGTTCATAAACGCTGGCACGTTCTAGAAACCATTTCGTTACTACAATAATGAAAACAGAGTTCGCACAGTTTCACTAATCATGTTGGAATTTTCAGAATAAATCATAATGTAGAATGACGCATTAGGAAAGTTGCTACCTTTGTAAAGATGGATAACCGTCGCAAATCAGAGCGCATAGTACTGACAGGTTATCAAAAACACTGGAAAACAATAAAACATCAGTGAACCGAAAGAATACATGTGTCTTTCCTTAGAAAAGTTTGATTAATTCTGAGTATCTAAAAATGATAAAATGACTCGAGGGTATCAATCAACAAAACGCTCTTTAACATACACAAAGAATCTACAAGATGTTACAAATGAATTCGAATCACTTTAATTTGTGACGTAGTTTCCATGACGAGATCCTAGTATATCAAGATGTTTGTAGCTCTAGTTCTTTATCTAAACGTGACACATGCCTGGTCTGGTACAACTAGGAGACTGTTAATTCTTTCTTGCAGAAGTCTAAGGGTTCTTCCCAAAGTATTTCGAGAAATTTGTCCGAAGCACGGTGGTACAGTACGGTCGTACAGCAGGGTGGTACAGTACGGTCGTACAGCAGGGTGGTACAGTACGGTCGCACAGCAGGGTGGTAGAGTAAGGTCGCACAGCAGAGTGGTACAGTACGGTCGTACAGCAGGGTGATTCAGTACGGTCGTACAGCATGGTGTTATTCTCCGTTCCCTACATTATCTCTGTTATTTACCGGATTCCATTTTTCCTTTACAACAAATCTGTCAGTCCGACAAAGAAACACCTTACTGTTAACCTACATGCTACTTCCAACATATTTGGTATCAACTAGTGTAGGTATTGTTACCAAGTGTATAATGTTGTCTTGAACGGTGTTTTTGAAGTGAAGCTTTCCTTAATGTGGTCTCAGTTATAAGGTTTTAGTAGGTTTACACTGGCAATCTGTGCGATGTAACCTCGTGGCGTTTTTCGTGTGAAGTGTTGTACAGGTGTGATTCCATCCAAAAGAAAAGCTACACAGTGTGTCTTATTTCCACTTAGTGTGAGGTGGGATAAATGTATGGTGTTATCAACTGTACACTGTTAACAAATGTATGGTATTACCAAGTGTACGTCGATTACAAATGTATGGTGTTACCATGTTAATAAAATTTATGATGTTATCAGTGGATGATGTTAACAAATCTATGCTGTTACCATGTAGATGTGGGGTTAGCAAGTGTGTAGTGGCAACAAATGCATGAGGTTAACAGGCAAATGGTATTAAAAAAATGTATGGTGTTACCAAGCTTCTGGTGTTTGCAAACATAATGTAACAAAGTGTATGGTGTTACCATGTATATGTTGTGTTACCAAATGTGTGGCGTTGTCTCGTATGGTGTTTCTTAAGTGTGATGGTAACACGTGCTGTGTTATCTTTAAGGTGGTTTTTCTAGTTATATGGTGTTATTAGGTTTGTACTGGGGATCTGTGTGATGTTACCTCGTGTGATCTGTTGTCCACAGTGTGATTTTACCCAAAGAAAGGCTATACTGTGAGCGTTATTTCTTCTTAGTAGGAGTTGGGATAAGTATCTGGTGGTATCAAGAATATGGGGTATCAACAAACGAATTGTGTTAACAAAAGTACAAAGTAAAAAAAAACTTGTAATGTTCTGAAGTATATGTGTTGCTACCAAGTGTGTGTTGCTAACAAATGTTTTGTGCTACAAAGTGTGTATAAACAAATATATCGAGTTGCCATGGTTTGTCAACAACTGTGTACTGTTGCCAAGTATGTGTGGTGTAACAAATATATAGTTTGGTGTTACCGGGCGTGTTCTGTCACCAAATATGTATGGAGTTAACAAATATGTAGTGTTACTATGTTGTCCTGTTAGCAGGTATGTGTGGTGTTAATGTGTTATATCACTAAGTACGTATAAGTGGTGTTAGCAAGTGTGTGAGGTGTTAGCAAGAGTGTGAGGTGTTACTGTATGTATTGTGCTAATATACATGTGTGATGTTATCATCTGAGTGTGTGTGTGTGTGAATGTGTGTGTGTGTGTGTGTGTGTGTGTGTGTGTGTGTGTGTGTGTGTGTGTGGTATTACATAAAGGGTTTGGTGTTAACAACAGCAATGTGTTAACATATGTGGTGTTATCAATTATTACCGTTTGCTTAGTATTATATGTGGTGATACCAAATGCATAAGGAGTTAAATACATTATAATTCATGTGCGTTTAGTGTCAGATGTGTGTAGTGCTGAAAAATGTGTGTTGCTATCAGGTATATTTGGTGCTTCCATGTATATGTGTTGTTGGCAAATGTGGTGTTATCTTGTGTGTGGTGTGACATCTTTAGTGTTACTATGTGAGTGATGGTAGCTTGTAAGATGTGATATAATGTCACGAAAAGTATGGTGCTATACATGCAAACTTTCCAATGGTGATATAAATTAAGGTATTTGTACCGTTGTGTGGTCTTAGGTAAAGTATTACCATTTGTGGTATTGCTTGTTACCGGGTGAGGAAATATTGCCAAGAGTATTGCCAATAAAAATACTCTTATCAACCAAGCCATCAACAAAACGGCAATAAATGTTAACAATAATAATAATAATTATTATTATTATCATTATCATCATTGTTATTATTATTATTATCATTATTATTATACTGTCTATATCAAAATTCATTATATTCATAATTGTAATAATCATTATTTCTATTATCATCATTAATAAAAATTTTTACAGAACGCATCCAGCCACTTTATCAACAGTCAGAATGACAACTGCAGCACAATGTAAAACATTTCTGCTGCACATTAGCAAATGTAGTTTAAAGATACGAAAAACCCAGAAAAACTGAATCTGCGGTTATTTCACCTAATGTTGATGTAATAGCTAATTATCATGTTAACGGTGGTAATGATGATTAGGAAATTAAGATTAAGTGTATTTATACCTAACATTATCAATAATATAATTCTGAGATAGCATTATAAGTGGCAGTATCAGTAATAATGAAATATACGCTGCAAGTCATATTCTATCATCTAAAATCACAGATTGACGTATATATTCCTTACGTTTCATAAACATTATTGCAGTGATTACTGCAACGTCATAAAACGTTATGAGATTGCAAGACAATACTCAGTGACAATGCAAAATTACGTTACATTTCTGTTGACACTAGCTTCAATTTCGAGGTATCAGCTTTCTACATAGGAGTCCTTACGTCGGAGCAAGCGCAAACTTTATATGGTGTACAGGTAAATCATCACCTCCCCTTCCGACAAAAAGCATGAAAATCATGAGTTACCACAAGTTCCACTCACGTACGTACACCTACAGGGAGTCTTAACACAGTACACCACCAAGCACACCTGTCACACCAGGACTGATCTCCCGTCAGCTATGTATCAAATTTATTAAGCCAATCATGAGATGTGCTTCAGTAGCTACTGATTGGCGGAGAGCCAGCCACTCGAGCACCACACTCACGGCACGTGACTCGCCGCGCGGCTCCTATTGGCCGTAGCTGCAACTGGCTACGTAGGGACTGCTATTTTATGGTTAAAATGATTTAGATTGATTTTGCAAGTCTCGTTCTTTGATTTCATAAATCTATATTTCTGCTGTAAGTTAACACTCGACATCAATCGGCGTATACTGATTGCGACGGAATGATACATGAAGCTTTATCAGAAACCATTCCGTGGTGAGAGAAAACGTCTCTAGTGCTTTTGTTCGATCCTGCCATTTGTTACGATTTATGAATCTGTTTGTTTTACCGTTTAGCCTAAATATGCAGCATAAGTCGGCACTGCACGTAGACTCCATCCACGGCTGTCATAGGTTGCATTTGAATAGAAAAATAGATAATGTCAACAGTTGAATGCTTACGATGAATAGATGGCACCAGCTGCACGTCAACAGGTGGTGTCATTAGCTGATGCCACCACGGGGATTTTACAGCAGCTGTTTGAAGTCACAGTTGTTAGGTGAAAGTAGTAGACTATAAAAAGGTCTGTGTAAGCAACTGTGTGTTAACCCCTGGACAATGCTATCATGATATTGACAGTTGAATATCGGTCGTGGGATAATAACAGCTGGCCCTAAATCTTTGAGCACGACTGTACGACTTGGCACATCATGTCCACGAGCTGTACCGACGTGCTCAATGGTGAAAACCAAAAGCACCTGCGAAGCTGCAGGAGCCTTATAAAAGTGTCTCTGGGTGTGTATAACTAGATAGTTATACACGTATATATACATTTGTAAGCTTTACATAAAACATTTTTGAACTGATTCGCCAAATTAAACGCAGCCTATAATAACTAGTTCTCAGCTGCTCTGTAACCATATCTGGCCACGAGCACAGCAACAACTGATAAATTTTAGGCATTTCCAACATGACAACGAATTTTCAGCTTGTGAACCCGTCTGCTATGACCGATTACTACCAATTATTTCCAACGAGGGGTCAGCTGGTTTGTGTTCCAATCTCTGCATTTCATGACAAACCCAGTCTCGGACTGTGACCTTTAATTAACAAACTGTCCGTTTAACAGTCCACTGGCTCTTTATGAAATAAGGATATTTTTTTTTTTTCAATGTGCATCATACATACGTATGATGTCTGTGATTTTGTACATGTGTTCGCGATACTGGATACACATACATGAGGCGTACATTTATAAGTTCTTTCATACAAGAGCGATCGTGTATTTGTGTTTATGAATTTGTGTATATGTGCATTTATTTCATTCTTTTTTTTATGTGTGTGAACGGATTAGATTTCCGGACGAAAACATAAAAAAGGAAGATAAAGACTGCATAGTGGTTATCAAGGCGACAAATCGGCACTAAGAAGTCAAACTGTATTTAGCCAATATTTTTCTCTCCTTTTAAGTTTTTCTTATTAATGGCTTTTCTCGACTATTCCTACAAATGAAACTTTGCAAATATCGAGATTGGTATAAGCCAACTTGAAGTCCAAGCAAAATGTGTTAAAACAGCAAAACCAATTAACCTTACCTAACTCTCAGTTAAGCTCCTTACCAACCTACCTCAGCACCTAGAAGTATTACATGGAAAAACAATGTCGAAAATGAATTAATCGGCAAAAAAAATGTTTAGCCCACTGATGCCAACTAGTGGGCAAAATAACGACTGTGTAAACAAATAGAATGTACGAAGTACAGTTGATGTGTTTAACTAGAAGCCCGGATTAGAAAATCGGGTTCGATTCCTAGGTGCGGCAGTCGACCCGCAGTTCACCTATCTGTTCATCCTCTCAACGGCGCTGGTTGATGAACTGGGTACCAGACTTAGGCTAGGGTACATGTAGCGTAAACGCGATGGGATTGATTAAAGCATTAAGTTGCCCTATCGTCTTATTGGAAAAAAAAAAAATATTGTTTGTCAAGCAAAAAGTAATATCTTGTGGAGCAACGATTTTTTTCATCCTTTATTTCCCCCTCTTTCTTAAGCAATATTCTATAGCTTCGACTGCAAATATGTGGCAATCATTGGGCAAACCGAAGTTAAAAGAGCTCCATTTATAAATCATGAACAACTGGGCTTCCATTACTTTTTCAACTGTTACAGAATATCACGAAGCCCTTGAAGAAGAGTTGCCAAATCCTTGGGTTTCGGAGACTTCCAGTTGAAAAAAAAAACCCGATGGTTTGGACTGTGACTGATCATGTGTCAAATACTACAGAACCCTGGGCGGGTATAAAACAAAGATGGGAGGGACAGAAGAACATAACCAAATCTGATTCTGACATTCGAAAATGTGGTGAGGGAATGTGTTGGACTAAAGAAACTATCCTCTACTTTACATCATTTAATATGTGATTAAAGGAAATGGCAGAATTTGAAAAGCTTCAGGACGCTGAATGCTTTTGTTACCTTCTATATAGTGAAAGTATATATGACTCATGGTGAGGTGCCTGAGGAATGGCGGAATGCTTGCATAGTGCCATTGTACAAAGGCAAAGGGGA
>JAUTXX010007870.1:0-10013 GCA_032273605.1 Panulirus laevicauda
AATGAGAGCACCAGAGCGAAGACCTCGTTCCTCACACATACTCCCGCCACTCAGCGTCAGGACACAGGGCCTCAACCTGGCTCACGTTAGTATTCCTCCCCACACACACACACACACACACACACACACACACACCTGATATGGTACAAACACATTAATAACAGAGTAAAATACATCCGTTTTCTTATGAGTTTGGGGCTACTTAATGTCCGTTTTCTCTTCCCTCACGTCCCGCTCTTTCTTACACTGGTCTCCAGTGTTATTTCTTACCTGTATGTATTGTCTTCAATGGTCATCATAGCTCCTTCTTCTTCTTTTCTTTATCGTCAATTGTAGTCTTTTTTTATTAAGTATGTGGAGGCCGTCTTTAAACTTAGTACATGTGTACCTTATCCTCATTCTTTTGTGTATATTCTCTACCCCAATCCCCAACCATTAACCCGTTTATGGCCAAGCCCCCAAGGAGAGATTGAACAGCTGGGTTGGCTGTGGGCCGACTGTCGCGCCTAGGATTCGAGCCCGGGCTATTAAGTGTGCGATTTCACGCTAATCCCTGCAACAAAGCAATTTGAGAATTATGTTTCAAATGGAGTAAATGAGTTTATCCATCCCTGGGTCCACTCCCTTGATATATCGGCGGTCCATCCATGGATCCGCTCCCCTAATTTGACAGTGGTCCATCTCTGGGTCCACTCCCTTAATATATCAGCGGTCCATCCATGGATCCACTTCCCTAATTTGGCATTGGTCCATCCCTGGCTCTTCACACCTGATATCACCCTATCAGTCGTGCTTCGGTTCTAAGAAAACTGGGAAACAATAATTAGAATCGATACACTTTTAGAAGATATCAAACATCAACGTGGGCTTCTAAAGGAAAGATCCTATTTCAAGAATCTAGTACAATTCTTTATGTATATAATGAGAATCCAAAAACCCTCAGATGTTTTTACTTAAACTCTCAAAAAGCATTCGACAAAGTGCGCATAAAAGTCTATAGAGGAAAACTAAAGCTCACAGCATAGGAGATCGAATTTGCACAAGGCCACTGGACTGACTCACAGACTAGAAACAACACAATATTAAATAGGAAACCATCCCGCTGGCTTCACGTGACAAATGAGGTGCCCCAAGGCTCAGTCCTAGAACCTTCCGTTTTCATTACTCATATCCTCGAACTGGAGACACGACTGAGAAGAATTTCAAAATTCTCTCTTGACATGAAGTCATGAGATATAACCTTGTACTCACAGGAAGGCAGCGAGAAGATTCAAAGTGAGACAAACTGATGGAGTAGTCAGAGAAACGGGAAGTTGACTTCAATGTATAAAAATGCGAAGTAACGCATAATGGGTGAAGCTTATGCTACCTAGTGTATGGCAGCGGCGGCGGAGGTAAGTTCATCAACCCTGATGGTCACTTCCATACATGAAAACAAGAGACAGATGGAGTCTGTTCATTGCCCGCTCCACTTCCCGTGTTGTATCCGTGGTGGATGGAGATGACCTCCGTTCAGGACCATACACTGTTTGTCGTCGGGAGTTGGAGAACCTATCCATTCCACTGATCCACTCCTGGTATGACACCAGGAGGTGATGGGATCTGGTCCAGTCTCCCAGTTTATTGCTGTATGGTACTGGGAGAGGGGAGAGGGGGGCAGTTGATCAGCTGACCATTCCACCCACTCCTGGTATGACAGCATTGGTCGGGGAGATGGTGATCCATCCCACCGGTCACTCCCCATATGACAGGGGTGGATGGGGAGTTGATTCATGCCACGAGCGTTGTGATGGTGAGGGTGGGAGACTATCCAGGCCATGGGTCCGCTCTCCCACTCCCCACTTTCCCCCCCCCCCCCCTCTCCCCGACCCAAGTTAGTATTCCCTCCGTTTCAGCCCTCACAACCCCCCACACCTGCTTCGGTACAAAAACATTACCATCATAACACAGTATCCATATATTTCCTTTTATGAGCGCGGTACCACCATTGGGGGAGTGACGTATCCTGTTCTGATGGTGCAGAGACCCGTCCTCTCTGGTCACACCTCCTGCACCAGTGTCGGCGAGTGATGTATCCTGTGTTGATCGTGCGCAGACTTCTGCTCCTGCCTGTCGCTCAGACCTGTGTTCTTGCCGGGGGAGTGAGTGACACATCCTGCTATAATGGAGTGGACTCCTTCACCTGGGCCACATCTGTACAACAGTTGGGTAGTGACGTAGCCTACATGTTGGTGCAGGGACAGACCCCCTCCTCCTCCTCCTCCTGTTTGAGAGTAATGTATCTTGTGTTGATGGTGTACACTCTTACCCGTAGGTCACATCTGTATCGCTGTTGGGGAGTTATGTATCCTGCTATGAGTGTGCGGGGACTCCTGAACCACACCTGTACCGCTGCTGGAGATTGATATATCCTGCCATGATGAGACGGACTCCTTCACCTCGGTCACACCTCCTGCCTACTGTTGAGGGAGTGATGTATCCTGCCATGATTAGGGTAGGCTCTCCCCCGTCGGTCACACACACCTGCGCTCTCTACTCTTATTTGTCACTTGACGAATCCTCGATCAGAGAGGCCTTGGGGTGCTCTCTGGACTTGCCACCTATATCTGTCTATCCCGTGGCTCTAAAACATATATTTAAGGGCCTTTTTTTTCTTGACGCCTTACTCAAACCCCACCGGAATATAAAAGCACTAATTTCTTGACGAAGAACGCCGTCTGATAGAGAAATGAAAAGAACATCAAATCTTCGCTGAACAATGGCATTATCAGATCAATTAGCTGGCATCTGGCCGGTCGTAGGCTGGACGCGATAGTGACATTATAACCTTAACTACGGCCACGACTCCTCAACTTGGCCTGGACAACAAGGTTGTTACAGCCACACGCACCGTCCTCGACGGCCCGTGTAAAGCGTTGGGATAAAGGCGGTATTAGCATGGAGGTGTCAGGAATGCCGCTGCAGACCGAACGTAGGCGAATATTCAGTGATATTATCAACTCATCCATTCTGAGTTGACATTGTCAGTCGGGACGGGTCTGAATAATAGGCATCAAATTGAGCTAATTTGCGGGTATCGTTAGGCTCTTGTTCCCTCAGCGGGGGGTCGGCGGCGGAGGCGCTGCGGGCCCCCGCCGGCACTGAGGGGCGCCTGCAACCCGCTCATCCTCCGGACCACCTCGCACCCGCCCCTCCGCTCCTGCCTGACGCACCTCACCAGCACACGACCCCCCCCCCTCCCACCTCCCGACTTCACACAGTCTTTTAATTCTTGCGTAAGAGGGTGAAGAATCACTCTCCACACAAACAGGATAATGCTCTTAACTCTGACGTGTTCGATTCAGTCAACTCTGGAAAACATGTGCGATTAAGCGTCAGTGTGTGTGTGTGTGTGTGTGTGTGTGTGTGTGTGTGTGTGTGTGTGTGTGTGTGTTTGTCAAAGGTAAGCTGTGAATCTTGATGGTTTGATTTACAGTTGTTGTTTACCCTTCGTTATCTTGTGTTATGTAGCCTGGCAGTGACCCAGCTGGAGCTGAGGTGGATCCATACCGTCAGACAGCACACGGGAGAAAGTTGTAAAAGCGGACATGAGAAACTGTTGCTTTGATACCTTAGTAAAGAGGTTGATGCCCAGGTTTATTTAGGGCATAACATTACATCTGATCAACCCAAAGCCCAACATGTTCCTCGACCTCCTTGTTCTCCGAGAATTGAGATAATTATCACCCCCTGAACCATCGAGTCCAAATGATGACTGGTCACAGGAGCTGTGGAGTGCCCCAGAGACGCAACTCTAGTGTGACATTGTTGCCGGAGTTCAGGGCCTCGAGGGTCATCAAGGATCCATCTGCAGCGCCGCCGACGCCATCCCAGAGGTCTTTATTAAGTGGACCAGAAACAGGTCCTCAAGGATCAACTCCTGAAGCGGTTCGGACTGAGTTCGAAACCTGGATAAGAATTTAAAAGGGTTTGTATCCTGCGTTTTAAGTAGGATTTGCAGGAACTCTAGTGGCTGAGTTCGAGTCGAGGAAATTATGGCGGCGATTCAGGGTTTGTAAAATGGTGCTGACTCATTTGTGGTCGGAAGGAACGGGTTTTAGGTGAAAGAAGCTGATGGCGTCTCAGATTAGCCTAGAAAAGGTTTGAATGATGTTGAAGTTTCGTTAGGGAGAATTTTACCTTACAGGATTATGGAAATTTACCACCTCGATAGGAATCTGCGTTCAAGTACGCTCAAGGAAGCTCACAGAAGCGGTCGGGGTGGAAGGGTTATGAGGCTCCGACAAATCAAGATGCGAGGCGTGTTCATTGTGGTGTGACTCACCCATGAGCAGAGTTACAACGGGGCCGCGGAAGGAAGGAAGTCTTCTTCGGTTTGTCGAGCGTAAGTTGCAAGGAACATAACCTGCGTCAGTGTTACACATAGAGGCCATTATGATTGTGGATGGCTCGCTTTGGTGCCTTATTACCAAGGTGAGCTGAGGGTATCATGGAAGATGCCGCTCCTGTGCGAATAGGTAAGAGATGCGGGTGACACAGGTCCATAATTTCAGTGTATCGCGAGCTGCTACTTTATCCATGATTGAATGTCTATCTTAAGGGTATGCAAGTCCCAGAAGGGCAGCTCCTAGCACTTGACTCCCGACCAGGTGGAGTTGTCAGCACTAGTAAGATACTCAGCTAGGTATAGTTGCCAGCATTTGCTAAACTCCCAGCTAGGTAGAGTTGTCAACACTAGTTAGGTTCTCAGCTAGGTAGAGCTGCCAACAAAACTGTTATACTCCCGGCCAGGTAGAGTTGTCAGCACTAGTTAGATCCTCAGTTAGGTAGAGTTGTCAGCACAAGTTAAATTCTCAGCTTGGTGCCAGCACTAGTTAGGTTCCCAGCTAGGCACAGTTGCCAGCCCTTGTTAGGTCCCGAGCCAAATGAAGGTGACAGGGCCTGATAGACTGTAAGTCAGGTAGAGTTACCAACATCTAGTAACTCCTGACAAGTAAGAGTTCCTCGCACTCCTCTTCTCCCAGTCGGTAAGAGTCGCCAGGGTTGGCAGCTCCCAGCCTGGTAGTGTTGCCCAAACTGACAAACTCCCACCCAGGTAGGGTTGCCAGCACCTGGTACGCTCTCAGCCGGGTGTTGCTGCTGGAGGTGGGGAGGGGGAGGCAGGTGGAGGTAATGGAGTGGGCGAGGTGGTTTACTTAACACGGGTATGTTGGTGGAGCGGGTTTATCGCCGCCCATCAGCGCCGGTGCCGTCCTCCTGGGGCGGAGCTGTGGGTGGCCCGTGGAGACGCTCGCCTGCTGCAGTTATTGCTTAATTTACCTGTTGTTGGCTTAACCTGCTGGTGCAGCACGCTGGCTCCTCTTCAATGAGCGACGCAGATCCAATAGTCTATCATTTTGCCATAGTTCTTCCTACATGAACACTCTCTTTGGTGTGCTTTTGTCTTTGGAGGTCTCCACCTCTCCCTAATGTTCAGTTCTTAAATCACAGATTTCTTGCTGTCTATTTCATGCTCCTTTACATGAAATGAAATACTTGATTTATAGATTCAGTTACATGTGTCTGAATACATATATCACAGATCAACCCCCGGTCAGTGGGAATTTGTTCCGTTTGACTCTAGGTCCTCAACACAGCACAGCACCTTCATGAAAGAAGAGGTTGAACTGCTATTGTTGTTGATCAGAGAACAAATGTCCCTCGACGTCTTGTATAACCTGTATGGTTTCTTAATTAGTGGTTTCCTGAGACTGTTCGTACAATATCCAAAGGAAGAAAAGAGTATTAGCCAATTAGCTCTGTTGCGTATTCAAATGAATCTGTAAAAATGTGATTGTCTGACTGTTACAGACTGTCGCCGGTTACATCTGTAAAAGTGTGACAGACAGTTTAATCAATTACTCTGCTTAACGACTGTTGTAAACTCCTTTGGCTTGTCTTCCTCCGTTGCGAATATAATGATCGTAGATGCAAGGGTGGTACGTCTCCGTGTCGTTTATACCACTCGCCATACCATAGCAGGGTGACCCATGTTGAGCCTTCTCCCCACACCCCCGTGATGCCCCGCGTCTTTTCCTACCATTGAGACACTCCCTCGCCCTAGACTTCCACCTCTGTCTCTGTATTTTCCTGCGTCTCCTTCCATCTAATTCAGCCACGTGCACCTTCAGTCAACACGCTCCTCATCCAAGCTTCCCACATGCCCCTCCCACCTTGCACCTGAATCTTTCAATTTAGTGACAATTTCATTACAATATGCTTTTCTCTCATACTTCCATTATTGTGTACTTCCTCTTCACTCTCCACACACACATCTCGACAACCTGCCCCCTCTGCTTGCATCTTCAGGAACACTTGCTTCGGACACATATTGCATCCTCTTATCTGTGTCTGTAGACTCAACATCTCAGGAATGCCAAGGCATTCCATATGCTTCATACAGGCAACAATATAGTATCGCTACACTTCCTATGCTTTACAGTTTAAAACAGAGGACGGAGAGTTTTGATATTTCATGCAGGGTTTCGTTATGTTCTGGAATGTCTAGTTTTCTTAATTGGCAGTGACAGTACACGAGATGGGAAAGCTGTCGAGTACGACTGGTGGGGTGAAGGAAATTCCCTTTATGGAATTATCAGATACTTCTCTACTCGTACTGTCTGACATCTGTTGTGTTAAACACTTTCTTGTGCCTGTAAGTAGAATATACCTGAATATTTGATACCTATTCAAAAGAAATAGGAATGTTATTGAAGTAACATGAAATATATAACAATCAGTAGAACATCAGGAAAATCTGATAGCTGGCTCCTTCTCAGATCAGCATTCTCTACCAAGGAGATGCACCAGTTGTTTTCGCTTAGTCACAACGTATGTGGGCGGAGTGAGATTCTTTATATCTGCGGTCTGGTGAGAGGCTGGTCAGTAGGTGAAGGCACGGCTGCGGTCTGGTGAGAGGCTGGTCAGTAGGTGAAGGCACGGCTGCGGTCTGGTGAGAGGCTGGTCAGTAGGTGAAGACACGGCTGTGGCCTGGTGAAGGCACGGCTGCGGACTGCGTCTCATACGAGAACTTCATTCATTTACTTTTCTTCCATTGCTTTCGTAGTGATGCATAAATGACACGAATAAATCTAATAGAAACAAGTAATGGAAAGTATACCGTAAATGTAAGACAATGTAAGGAAGGAAGTGCCAAAAAAGTACGCAAAAGAAGAGAGTAAAGATGAGACAGCTATGGTGAGATCATCCCAACATGACTTGAGAGTCAAAGAAAACTGGTTGTCACATATAAAGATGTTGGGATAGTTTGCATCCCAGCTACTTGGTTGCTCGTGGGATAAAAGTTAAGAGTTGATGAGCTACGGCCAATAGCAGGCCTTATCTGAATACGACCATGTACTCAGCACAGTGGTGTGCAGGTTCACAGAGCATTATAATGTTAACAAACAACGTATGTAAACCCGTTGTGGCTGTATATACTACATCGTCTCAACCTGCGGTCTGACTGACAACGAAACATCCTCGTCTACAGATTTCCTGTACTCACAGATGTCTTCATCATGACTCTGCCATTTTATGATACTGTCAATAAGGTGAGGACGATCACTTAATAAGGCACGACACGCACCCAATTTTCTCTTGGCTCTCAGAAGTCATGAAGACACGATCTCTCTATAACTGCATCATCCCTACTCTTATCTCCTCAATGTCTGGCGTACCTCCAACCCCCACGTCATCTTATCTTCATGACAGGTTTCTTATTACTTGTACCACACTAGATCGAACCTCACCTTCTCTATCAGACCTGCCAGCGAGGTGGTTCATGAGCTTCCCCACGTCTCATTTACTTTGCTTATATCAACACACAGCACCTGCTTGCCTGCCATTCAGTTTATCAGTCTGCGTCTGAACGTGCGTTACCTCATAACTGCCTGAAAACTTGCGACTTTGTGTATCTCCAACTGTGATCTGTGAACCAGCTTTCATTTTCTAACCACAGCCTTGATGTTCTTTTCTTCTTCTTCTGAGAAGGAGGAGGAAGGGGGCCTGGGATTAACACTCCATTTATCTTTCAAAATCTTCTTTTGTAAAACATCTTTCATGTAGTACTCCTCGGGTCTCTCGTCTTACCCAGCTTCCCATCAAACATCCGCATATGTAGATAACCATAGCATTTACCTGCCTTTACATGACTTTACCGCCAGCTTCGTCTCCCTCTGACTTCATCTGCAAAATTATTCCATTACTAAGCAAACACAGCGCATCTGTGCCCCATGCTACCATCATTCTCATCACACCATCTTATTTATGTGTTTGGTCTGAGTTATGCCCTTCTTTCTTATACATATTATCACCACACCCACACACTGATCAAATGGATACCTGTCCTAGGCTAGGGCGAGTGTGTGTGCTGTATGAAGGGGAAATCGCACTTCAGCAGGAGTTCATACAATTTTATCTAACATGTAATTTTCCTGTACATGTGGCACGACATGTTTCGTGGAGACAATCCACCTCATCAGGTGCCAGTACTTAACAAAGTTATTCAAATTCCAACATCTCACTTGCTTCCCGCCGTCTAACAACAGTCTGTACAGACCAAGCACTGTCCTCTTTGTTTGGCAGTAACCGTTGTAAAATTCTCTCCCCATAACACAAAAATGGTGACGCAAATAGTAATCATACAGTTATCACTAAACACGCTCCATAAACCCTCCTTGTTGAACTGTGTTCTTTTTCCCTCTTTTCTTCTCTTCCTCGTTCTTGTATGAGTTAGCAATTTTCAAGAAAGTCCATAATGGGAAATATGTATCACTTGGCCTCTAGTGTATACCATAGATACAGTTGAAAGCCTTTAGTGTATCCCACAGATACAGTTGAAGGCCTCTAGTGTATCCCATAGATACAGTTAAAGGCCTCTAGTGTATCTCATAGATACAGGTGAAGGCCTCTAGTGCATCCCATATAGATACAGTTGAAGGCCTCTAATGTATCACATAGATACAGTTGAAGGCCTCTAGTGTATCCCATAGATACAGTTGAAGAATCTTTGGACATAAAGAATCGAAGGCCCAGCTTGGGGGATGAGGGCAGGCGCTCAGCCGAAGCCTCCAGCAACTTAGCTGATAAACTGCCCGTGATGTGGAGCGACTCGCACCTTTTGTTTACGTTTGTCCAGCTCGCGGTGAGGTGTCTGCAAGAGGCATTATGGTGCAGACTACTACAGATCACAGAGTAACATGTAATGGCGATCTCTAGGTTATTTCTGTAGCATTCACGATCGCATCAACATAGCCCTCAGGGAATCCATCACTTTGAGGTCATCTCCAGAAAGTCATCATACTGACCCAGTGCGTGTCTACGCTGACCATAAGGGGAAAAAAAAACGAAGATTTATTATAGTTTGGCACCTTGGGCCGACAGCTTGGTGGAGGAATGGCAAGTGATTGGAGGGAGTGAATTTGCATATCTACATGTTTAGGTACACCGAGGAGTAAAAACCCGATATTTATTGGAGCTCCTCTGACAAAGGCAGACCAGGGGAGCCATGATGTCCGAGTACATCCTCTTCCACAGTGACGTTCAGGCTAATGTGTTCACATTAGCCAGACTTGGGAGTGACCGTGGTGGACAACATAGCATTTGATCTCATTGGTTCAAGGACGGGAAGGCAACTCCCTGCGATCTGATCTCATTTCATGAGATTATTTCCCGTAAGACTTGCAAGCAAATAAGATCCTACGCATTTTTTTTTATTTGTGCGTAAAACTCTCATTAAAATTTATGAACAAGAGTCGTGCATGTTACGTGTGAATAACAGTCCAGTGCAACATAATTTCTAGTTGCTTATTCATTCTTAATTTTAAATGTGGTTGTAATTTACGAGTGAAGTGCAGCATGTAAACATATGACGACTGTCTATAAATTGTGTGTGTGTGTGTGTGTGTGTGTGTGTGTGTGTGTGTGTGTGTGTGTGTATGTGGTATATATATATATATATATATATATATATA
>JAUTXX010007903.1:0-10011 GCA_032273605.1 Panulirus laevicauda
TCTCTCTCTCTCTCTCTCTCTCTCTCTCTCTCTCTCTCTCTCTCTCTCTCTCTCTCTCTCTCTCTCTCTCCGGTGAATATTAAAGGAATACGTTGTCTGTCCACGTGCGTTTGTTTTTGCGTGAACGTGATTGTCTTTTGTCGTAAACTTGCGTCTTTTTTTCCGTCCTGGTGTCCTTGTATGAGAGGGTACGCTCGGGGTGTGTTTGCGCTTTACATTTCCGTTTTGTATGGAGTTGTTTGTGTGGTGTGTCAATGTATGTTTGTGTTTGGTGTGTGTGTATGTCATTATTGTATAGCCCGAATGTTTGGGACAAGATCTTACATATATAACCCACACAGGAACCATTTGTTTGAAGGGGTCGCTTCATTCCTGAGGCAGTGCTTCTTGCACGAACAGGGAAATGATGAATTTTCTCCTCACAGCACACAAATGATAGCCACATACATACGTACATGAGCATTCATTTGTACACATATGCGCAAACATACATACATACATACATACATGCACATATGAGCTTACATACATACATACCTACATACGAGTATGATTATATGAATACCTGTTGAAAGAGGAAATCTTGACGTGATAAGTGTGAAATCCTTTCTTAATTAGAACCCAAAGGTCAGTCGTGATCTGTTCTCGTTCACTTTTTATCGTCTCGTAATGCGTCCACTTGGTCTTACACCAGAATGGACGGTGATATGATTTTTTTTTTTCTGGGGACTCTTAATGTCAGATTTATATTCTGATGACCAAAGAATGGGGCTTATATACAGTTGTGTTTTTTCCCCCATGTGGCGGACAGGCACCTGACTTGCTGACCTTTCACCGGAACGATCTTTCAGAACAGGGTCGAGGCAAGTGTTAGCGTCCCGTAATCTGCTTCTAAAATCATGGATAGATATTGTTTGATATATGTCTTTATATTTTGCTTGGGATGTATGTAATGTATGGAGAATTATGGCGATGCTTGCGCTCAAGAAAGTCGGATGACAAACTATTGTACGTGTAAAGGAGTAAGGAATGGGCGGTTGTTTAGGAAATGGACCCAAGAGGAGAGATTTTGGGAAGATGGAAAGTTGGTGAAGCTTTAGTAGTTGTGAGATAGATTGGTTGATTGCAAGGGAAGGATGATATCCAGAATAGACTGTCGGTAAATCGAATATCGTTTGGTAGATCCTTTTCAGGCTGATACATGATTGGCACTCGTGGACGTTTGGTTATCAGAGAGAAGGTCACGGGGTAGAGGTAGATAGATGGTGCTCAGAAGAGGAGAAGTGGGGGCTCGAGAACGCAGATATTGGAGGAGGGAATAGAAGGACATCGGTAGAGGTGAGATGGGTTCCAGATTCGTGATATGGGTGGAAAGGGGGCCTCGTGGTAACCGTCCAGCCCTCCTCGACCGGTTGTGACTCTCCAAATCAATGCCGGGGGAGTCACCGAAGTGGTTCGCTTCCGGGGTTGAAGAAGGGATTCGTGTGAGTTACCGTACGTGTTATCAGGATTTATTATGCATGAGATGGGGGAGAAAAGTGTGTTCGTGGACTTCAATGTATGTTGAAGCAGAGAGGAAAGACTGGAGCCTGGGTCAAGGAGAGGAACGTGAGAAAAAAAGAAAGAAAAAAGAAAAAAATCGCTGCAGAGCTGGCTCACTGCGTCGCCATCACCACCCTCACTGATACCAAGACGGTAGTACCTCCCTTGATACCAAGACGATAGTACCTCCCTCCCACCAACGGCCCGTAATAATAGGTTGTGTTTGTCCCGTACATCACTCATACAATCGGTCACTGCTCACTGTCTTAACGTGGTGCAGTGCTGTGCACTCGTTCGCCTCTCTCTGTCATGCTTGGCATAGCCATTCACTGCTCATTCATACTCGGCACATTACAGTAGTCAGTCACTGTTCACTGGCGCACTAGGCTCACTGTGTGCTTACCTAGTCACTGGTGTCTCTCTCATTACCTCTGTAAGGAACCGTATATCACAGCTGACCCTTCTCATTGCATGTGTGTAAAGCTTAGTCCTTTGTCACAGATGCCAGTGTTACTGCAGTTGGCAACAGCTGTATATCATGGCCCGTCTGTCATTATGACTCGGTCACAAAGGGCAGGGCACCGCCGGGCGTGACAGTGTGTCAAGGTTGATCGTCCAGGAACAGCCGTAAAATACGAGTTTATCGCCTGGTCACTCTCTCTTACGACACGTGTCAGGAACGGCCGTTACACCTCATTTCCTCAGTTATTAGCCGTAAATGTACACAGTGTAAATCTTCGTATGTCCATTGTCTGGTAATACCTGCAAGGACCGGTGCTTGGCCGTTACCACCTGTTGTTGCAGAGCAAGTTATAATGGCCTGTGTTCCTGCTGTGGTCCAACTTTTGGTGCACGGCTCCTCCGGCAGAAATGTTGGAGCCCCTGGTAAAAGTTTAAAACTCCGGAGTTCCACCAACTCCCGGCCATTATTGATGAATATGATGCGTATTCTGGTGATTGACTCGGCCTGGGTGTAAGCCAGCCCACATTCGTCCTTTGTATTTCATCTTCTGTTCTTTTTTTTAAATACTCTCTTTTTGGCTCATAGGCAGTATAAAGGAATGGGAGGGTCTTGGTAAAATTATAGATGTATATTCTTTTTTTTTGCCTGGGATCTACACCGGGGAAATGGCACGTAAGGGAAGGAAAGAAAGGTTGGTTAAGGGGGAAAATCGCACATACCATGATTTTTCACACCAACATTGCTCACTCCTGCACATCAGGACGCTGAAGTCACAGGCTTAGAGCACAAGAGAAACCTCATGAGTCACGATTTATATATAAACTGGTGAAGATAGATGTTTCTGCACACTTTGATTTGATGTATATTACGTTACATTTATGCAGCATTATCCCTCTTAGGATGCAGTTATATGGAAATCTCTCTCGCAGAACATACTGAGGTCCTCGGGTACTTTTCGTGTTCCATAAAGCGCAGGAAGTCGACTAAATCACGAGTTATGTGAACACGGTTGACGATGATTGACCCTGGTAATGAGGCCAGGTGACAAGGCAATTAGACGACTAGCTGGCTCGATCCGCAGGGTATTGGTGCAGCCGTTGGCTCCTTGATCATGTTAGCCAAGTTAAGAGGGTCTCCCGGAGAGTGCGAGTTGTGTGGGACTCCCAAATGAGGACCAGTAGAGACGAGGGTCTTGTAGGCGAGAGAGCCAGAAGTGTGGATATCGTGGGTGGGCACCGTACCAGAGGAGAGGGTTAGGAGGGTCGTAGCCAGTAAAGAACTCGTAGATGAGGACCAGGAGAGAATGTCTCGTACATGAGGATGGTAAGCTTGTGTCTCGTTGAGTAGGGGAGGCCACTGCAAGGCGGGAGTCTCGTAGGCGGGGTCTAGGAACGCAGGCCTCTTTGTAAAGGACCAGTAGAGAGGGTCTTACAGATGAGAACTTCTAGAAAAAGATTTGTACGTGAGTCGTGAAAAGAATGGGGCTTCCAGTAAGTGGGACCAGTAGACAAGAGCTTGGATATGAGGGCCACTGGAGGAGATACAGTTGACAAGAGCCTGGAGACGGTGGTACTGGAGGAACTCGAGGAACGTGTCTTTTAAACGGGAATCTGCTGAAAAGACTTCGTGGAAATTAGGCATTACAGATCCTACCTCAGCGATGTCGAGGAGGCGAGAGGCGTACTACCACCGTGACGGTCATTCACAGCCTCGTCATTAGCTGTACGGGCATGCCTATGATAACCATGAAGTTCCTGCAGAGTTCACGTGTTTCCAAGGCCTCTCACCTCTCTGATTATCACGACCATTTTTTTTCTTCTTTGTCATACGAACTTCGATAAGACCCGAGGGAGGAATGTTGTTGCGCGAATGATCAGGCAATCTACCATTGATCGTAGTGGGGCATTAGAGTGGATTTAAGGGACGTGTTTCACATGATGTGATGATATTTGAGTGCTGGCGAAGTTTAGAGGACAGACCATTCGTCTAAACATATCTGTGTTGCAGATATTTTCAGGCCATTGCATTTGTATTTCCTCCTATTTTATTTCCACTTTTCCATTTTCTTGCTTTTTTATTTTTCCCTCCAGCTCCGCCGCCTCCTCCTCTTCCTGCGCCTCTTCCTCCTCCCTGTTACCCCACTGTTAGTTACCAACCCTCCAAGTCTGTGCACTAATTATAATTATGATCATTAATTCAGTATTCTTGTGTTCCCCAGGTAAGGCGTGTGTCCAGGATGTTGTTTGCTGCTGCTGGTCGTGACATGGTCACAGGTGAGTACCCCTTCCCCTCCCTCTCTCTTGTCTCTCATTCACCCACTCACTCCCTACTCTTACTCATTCACTCACTCATTCGGCTCTTCGCTCATTCACTTGTTCCGTCTACATAATTCACCCGGTCAGTCCCTTTCTTACTCCTTCCCTCGCTCTTCTATTCACCCGGCTGTTCGGGTGTCATTCATTCGCTCGTTCACTCATCCGATTCCCTACACCCAGCATAATCCGTCTCTCATTTGTCAGCTGCGTCTGAGAGCAGACGATCATAGAACTTCTCCCTGATCCTCCTTCCCACGCACGGCGAAAATATAGATGCATCAGTTTATGTGACTTGAGATGATGCTCAAAAAAAAGTTCCGGGATCCTGTAGTTGACTCGTGTAATCCAGTCCTTTTATCGCCTTCTGTTTTCAGATCGAAAGTCTGCAGATCCTGTATTCGGATCATGGTTGAATCTTCGCATTTGGAGTTTGAGATCTGTCTTATAATCGAATGGTGCATTAAAGTTTTTGTATTGGAGTTCCGTAGTGAGCCACCGTAATCGAATCGTACATCGCGTGTTAGTGTATCCGGCTTGTGTTATTCCTGCGCAGTTTTACCGGAAGGAGAGGGATCTGTTGTAGAAGCCCCCCTTTTTTTTTTTAATCCGTTGTTTGCAGCGGGGAACGGGGGCCAGTGCCAGATCTCTCCTAGCGATACCCTTCGACCGCCAGCCTATCAGGGCCAACCGTCTGGAAGGTTCCGGTACTCCAACACTTCCCTAGTCGCCTCCTGCATTACTTCCTCGACCGACTCCTTGTGTGCTCATGTAGGTGTAAACGAGACCGAGCCTGGGTGGAGGAAGGTCGAGAGGAAGACGAGAGTGGGTGTGAGAGGGTGTGGTAGAGAGCCAGGATGGTGTAGAAGGACCAGGAGGTGATCAGGGAAGGAGGTGAGTAGAAGACAGATGGAGGGGTAACGGGTGAGTGGCAATTGCAGTTATACGGTGGAAATGATGAGTTGATGGGGTGGGTGTGTGGGTAAGCTGGGCGGTGATGATGATGATGATAATGATGATGATGATGATGATGGTGTGTGTGTGTGTGTGTGTGTGTGTGTGTGTGTGTGTGTGTGTAGGTCGGGAGACGATGGAATGGGTATGAATGAAGCTTCGGCAGACATTGATATTTGTCAGATCTGTACAGAAATGCCCTATATATCTTTACAATATGAAGAGTAATTTCAAAGGTCCAAAGAACATATATGCAGAGCTCAAGGGTATTTAGATTGCCCTGTTGTTTATACAAAGGCTATTCAAACAAGTATTTACAAAAGACTGTCGGTATTTATAAGTTCGACATACTCAAAAAAGACCTTTTTAAGTTCGAAATGTTTAAAAAGACCGTAAGTTCGAACTGCAAACACGTAGCGTTGATCTGGCAGGTGGGGGACAGTGGCAAGAAGCAAGTCACAGTGAGCTGCTGGCTTTGAGTAGACATCACAGACTCATCTTCGAGGTAAACATGTTTATTAAGGGCATGTTTGCCTCCGCTGGATGACCTTAACAAGCTCGGATCTGAACGTGCACACACGTTCTCAAACGTAAACACGCGTATACAGACATATGCCTGTCCTTACACATACAGGATACTGACAAAAAACAAGCTAACCAGGTGCAGTATGATGGTGTTGAACGAATCATTGTTTTGGAAGATGGTATGGTGTTGCTCTCCTCCTCATATCCACTCGGGGTCACAAGTGAAAAGTTTTACATCAAAAGCTCTTTTTTTAAAGTCAGTTTTGGATTTTGACTAAATTTGGATGGATGTACGATTTGGGATTTTGGCTAAATTTGGTTATATGTACGATTTGGGATTTTGACTAAATTTGGTTGGATGTACGATTTTGGATTTTGACTAAATCTGGTTGGATATACGAATACGGAGCCGATCTGGTCATACGTACGCACGTACGTTCCGAATTAGTGGTTTTGCGATCCGTCGCTCCGCTACAGCGTATTGGGCTTTCTTTTTTTTCCCCCGAAACTTTGCAGTATTAATCTTTTGGGGTTTATGATTAATTGGCGGGCGCATTCATGCCAGTTCGATATATCTCTGGTTTATTTATCTCTGCCTTTAAACTTTTTATTGTACAGTTAGCCGTCCCTTTGGAAATGAAAAAAGAGAGAGAGAGAGAAAAAAAATCATATGGAGCGAGTGTTCATGTAGCGGAAAAAAAATGTATATATTTCACTGGCTGCATTTTTTCATCAAGCAGACGTCGAAATGTAAGTTGCAACTCGCAGGAATGATTCAACTGGCACCATGCATCAGTTAGCTTGTTATATTGAACTCTTATGTGAGGGAAGTGATGTAGACGTTGAAAGAGAAGTTCGTAAGGTAACCAGAGTCATTAGCGGACGACGAAAAGAGTGAAAAAGAATCTACATTTTTTTTCCCAGGGCTCTGCAGGTGTCTGCAGACCTGACTCTTAAAGGGAGAAAGATTGAAGGGAGAGAAGACAGAGAGGGAGGAAGAGAATCCCACATTAGGTTCGGGCATTACGGATGTAGTAGATTGATCGTTTTACTGTGTCTTTCATGCTAGGCTGCCAGTACAGGAGACCTTCATCACTTTCACACACACACACACACACGCACACACACACACACACACAGTGTGTCACTAGTCTGGCAACGTGTTAGCCACGGTTAGAGCCATGGTGACGTGCGTCCGCTGTGTTGTAAGACAGCCCAGTGCCACGGTGTGCCCAGCATTGTAGGTGACCAGCGCCTCCCAAAGTCTTTGTTCTACGATATCCCTCGTTTCACTGACTCCACTTCATGGCAGCGTTCCAGTCATTAGCTTCTGAGGCCGACGTCAGCCTACTGTGTAGACTCGAGGGCGACGACTAGACGAAAAGTGATGGCACGCTGAACATTAGCAGATCGGGACGAGAAGGGGAAAAACGTGCACCTCCATCGAGAATAAGGAGGGTGAGGGCGCACGTTGAGTGGTCCGTCACACGCCTTTAATATGATCCCTGCTGCTGTATTCAGATCACACATGAGGGACAGACAAGCGTGGATGGCAAGCCACCACATCGCATCATGTACCACCTTGGAACGTGACCGTCACAAAGTCACTTTCAGCAATAGATGAATTCCGGGAGAAAAAAGAAAATAAACAAATTGCATCAATTTTGTACGGTGGGGAGCCCTTGTGAGGAGCAGAATGCTAGGAAAATGTGTCAGAAGCGAATATACCGGGGGGGCCCGAACACCTGAGCGAAAACATGGTACTGTGGTCGAAAGGAAGCAAGGAATAGACCTTATGAAACACCCTCAATTCCCTCATTAAAGGAGAAGAGATGTATTAAAGATGTGATGGAGGTTTACCATGTCTCAAAGATCTTGTAGGAATTTTAGGAAGAAGAACATCGACTCATTTGCAAGAGAAAATGCTGATTCCTTTTGGTCTAGATGCACTGTTCACATCAACATCCACTGGTACTGCTTCCATGTCGTGTACATGAATTGACACACCAAGGCTTCAAGGGAGATAGCTGACTACCCAAGGAATCAGGAGGGATGGATGGTTAGTGTTTTGAGTAATCACTCCAGTATCTCTTGTGTGTCTTTTTATATAGAGGATTTTCCCACATCTTACTTAGGGATGGCCTTTAGCTACAGTATTTTCTTTTCTTATGCACTGGTCTCCAGGTTGAGACTCTTGGAACTCTGCCTTCGTACAGAAGTGCAGGGCTGGCTCGAGAGATCCTCTGGGCTGCTCATCACGTGCATCAACAGCCCGCAGTGCCACCGCCGACGCCATCGCACCCACACTCACTTCCCTAGCTGCCTATCCCTATCTTCATCTCCCTCATCACATTTTCATTACTGAGTCCAGCGTAGATAAGGATATATAATTTTTTTTTTCCAGACGCTTGACTATAATGTCTTTTGCTGGTACACGATGCTGTCGACGTTTTCTGTTAATTTTTAGTTTTGTTTGTGTAGTATTCAAACCTATTGAGGTCAGATACTACGAACATAATCCTTTACGAAGTGAGATCCAGTTACATCTACAGGTAATGTACTATTGACATCATAGCACTGATAGTGATCATTGATGATGTCATGATCACATCTCATCCAGGCTCTCAGGTAAATTACTTTTTTTTAATGTATACATAAGATATAAGAAGGGTAGACACGTTATTTTGCAACATTGATCTTGCGTAATAAAGCTTTGTAGATACGATTACCTGTAAGATCGTCCAGGCTTCAGGTAATACAAGTCTCGTCGAAATCAAATCATTTTCACGTTTGCATCAGGTAACGTAAGTCATTATATTGTAGATGCCTTGTGACTTGTTATTTTTTTTGGGTTACAGCTACATCTTTGAGAGTGAGTCGAAATTTGCTATTACCTTCAGCCACAGCTCTGAGATACAACCCTGCATGTAGTTGATAACAATTAGTTCTATGTTATTTTCCGTGTTTGAAGTGTGAGCCTTCGCTGACGGTGAAGCGTCTGACGCTGAGGCAGTCTGCGCGGGCCGTGTCGGCGGCCCCACACATTTAGACAGCCTGACACCCCCCCACCACCCCCCCCCGCGGAACGCTTTAAGCTCACTTGGGAGCCTTAACTGCGGAGGCGAGGAGGATATCGATCTCTGGAAGAGCCAATCTTGCGACGATTACCTGGCTGTTGCTACAAGCATTGTGATTGGATGGGAGACACGATACGACGTTTTGTTAGCCCTGTTGGCGGGATGGACGGGAAGAGACGGAGGGCTTGATTAGCTGGCTTGGCTTCGTGTCAGGTACAGCCTTGCGAGAGCGGATTTGGTCAACTTTATGAGTTCGTAAAGTTGGCTTATGAGTGGGAGCAATCTGGCGTTTTGTATGGTAGGAGAACTCTTGTTGGTTCATTAATTAGACGTGATGGTACAACTGGCCTTATTGCTCCTCTGGATGTTACCAGCAACTCACGTTTTAATCTCTGGATGAATGACCCCTCATGACGTTGTGCGTATGGTACGAGCGCCCTCAATGGCCGGATTAGCGGAATACATGCCGCTACTTTATTGGTTATTAGGGTGCATAGTAATAGTATTTTATTGACAGGTTAAACTGCATGATATGAGCCTCATTGGCCACAGGCATATGAAACCACTCGTGGGGATGTTTTGTGTCTCCCTCTGGTGGTAAAGCGCTTTGATGCTTCATTTATATTCAGGCGGTGCACATTTCATAGATGCGGTGCTCATAGAGGCAGACGCCGGCTGTGGTTGGTTTTGCAAAGTCTCTGACGAGTTTCTGGCCGTTATTAAACCGGCGTTTCGAAGGACATTGTTTTATTACTTCTAGGCACGACGCGAACCACACAAAACACGACGTCACAGCCCTTGAGCAACGACCGTACGACCCCTCCCTGAACGCAGTGGTACGACCCCTCGGGTATGATGACCTGTGATGACCCGGTCTTTGACCTGACCCACAAGGGGGGTGAGTCATGGGTAACCATATCATACCCGAGGGACGTACAGTCTTGGTCAGATGTTTACTGCCTCAGCTTGAAACCTGTTACAGAAACAGCTGAGGCGGACCGTGCATTAGATGGTCCAGTCAACCAGTGAATATGAAGAGATGTCGCAAGACTCTGCCATGAGCATCACCGCGCCCGCCCTTATCTTATGCTCTTCCAGATTAAGGCCTTAGCCTCGAAGGCAGCCACGTTCAAGCCTC
>JAUTXX010007914.1:0-10011 GCA_032273605.1 Panulirus laevicauda
CAAAACTCTAGCATTTACCTCCCTAACAACCCCACCCATAAACAAATTAAACAACAGACCTTTATATATAACATAATAACTAATTGTTGTACATGGTAAAGAAATAAATCAGATGCAGGTGATTAGATAAATGTAATCACTTATCTGCATTCATTGTTCCATTATGAAATGCTAAGTTGGTTTTGTGATGGAGTTTTCTGAAGTATGGAAGTACATGGGAAAGAAAATCAAAAGAGGGCATGTATTGTCATGCCGACATGACATGGGCTAAAGGATGCCCCCATCATGATTATCTGGCATGTAAGGTAAGGTGGTGTAGGCATAAGAATAAAGGGTGCAGGAATGCTTAATTTGAACTCCTTGGGGTGTTTCTAAACCCAACTTTTTCAGTTAAAAAAAGCCATAGAAAGAAGGTAAGACAATAGACAGAAGAGGATTCCACTATTTTCCTGTCATGGAAACGAAAGAGATGTTATATTGACCTGTCCTTGTGTGGTTGACCTCCACATTGAAGGTATGGGAAGCAGTAGACAGACTTGTGCTGTGGTTTCCAGGTAGAGGGGCTAAGACAAGCAGCTCAAGAGAGTAAGGTGGATGGAAAGAAATTGCTGAAGAGAAGTGGCAGCAGGAGAGTTGATAAGGCATAACGCCTTCTACTCTGCCTGAGTTTGAGGAGGAAGAACAATCACCCAACATGCAAGCAGTACTCCATATTAGGGGGATGAAATCCCTATATATATGGAATAGCTGTTTGCAAAAATATGACTGGTATGCAGGCAGCTTTCCCAGCTTTTGGGAAGCAGATTTTGTGATGTTTACCATGTTGAGTTGGCAGGATAAAGTGGAATACATGGTTTTGAAAGGTTGAATTTAGGTGTTTTGATATTGAATTTCAGAACAATTGATGTTAAAAAAAGATGTTAGTGAGATGTTGCATTTTAGCGCTGTTGAATTTAACCAGGTTACTGCTTCCCCATTCATTTCTGCTTGAGAAAAAAGGACAAGTAATAGAGTTAAGAAGAGAAGAGAAACTGAATTGAGTGTGTTGAGTGCAATCATTGGGATTAAGACAAATGGGATTGGAGGTTGGAGAAAGTAGGTCGTTTATGGATAGATGGAAAACGTTAGGCAATAAGACAGAGTCCAAAGGGAACACCACTGTTGAATAGGGTAAGATGGAGATGTATTTGATTTATCAGTGACTACTTCAGTGGAATGACCAAGACTATGCATTCAAGAACAGAAAGTAGAAGAGCCAAAGGAAGACGTTTCAGTAAACAAAGTCTTGTGCCACACCCTGTCAGACACTTTCAAAATCTTAGGGCCTCCCTTAATGATTTCATGTATTCCCCATTCAACTATGAAATCAAAAGTTCAACTTGAAGTTTATAGGTGTTCTCATGATGATGCTGTTGGGATTACATCATTCCTCATGACTCCAAGTTGCGGAGTTTGGTGGTGCTTCACATTTTCATAGATATGTCTCAACTTTGCTTTTATGATAAAACTACCGTCTACTCCAGGTTTTTTTCTGTGGTTTTGTTATTATTGTTTGATGGCAGTTGTGTTTAACATGATTCAAAATGTTTGGGCAATTTTTATGAAGAGGAATACAGATGATAAACATGATTAGATGAATTTGGATAATTTCAGTGAAATTATGCTGTATTATGATCCTTGTATGAGTTTCTTCAGAAGATGAAATTTGCACCTCCATATATTGAAATTTGTTGAATTATAGTTTGTCAATTCCAGCAAGCCCAAGGATTTACTTGGGCTTATGCTATGAGGTTGTCAGT
This sequence comes from Panulirus laevicauda, assembly GCA_032273605.1. Lineage (NCBI taxonomy): Eukaryota > Metazoa > Arthropoda > Malacostraca > Decapoda > Palinuridae > Panulirus > Panulirus laevicauda. Next base: position 1,800 of record JAUTXX010007914.1, read on the forward strand.
AGTCTTGGGGTTAGGGGTATTCGAGTTATGGCACTACAAGGGTGAGGAAGATTTATGTCACTTGATATATGTCTTATTGTTAGAATATGTACTTGTTATAACTGAAATTAGGAGTTTTGTGTTGGTCATTGTAATATGTTGAATAGGTGAAGATGATATACAGTAGAAAGGATTGCATGTGAATAATCATATTTATTTAGCTTAGTGTGATATGATAAAACAAATAACTGATTTTTGTTTTCAGTGTAATGGCACGGGCGGGCAGCTAGCCATGGCGGTGGCTACTGAGGCTTCGTCCCCCTTCCCACCCCAACCAACCCCACAGATTCCCTGCGCCGCCCCAACCCTACGTTGGTATGCCGCCACCACTATTCGCCTGCTTGCGTGGGTTTCATACCTCTTGGTATGGTTCTGCTGCCTGCACCACGCGGAGGCACAGAAATGCATCAAGCTAGCAGAAAGCAATCTCCCTCGTGAGTCACTCATGTTATATAGTCACTGCAAGGCCATATATTTCTTTCTGTTGCTCTTCTTTGGAATTTGGTTCCCTCTCATGTCTTTCTAACATCCAGAACCTTCGCCATTCTTAAAAAGCGAGCGTATTCCACTTCAAAACTGGTAGATTACCATTCTCTTTCTTTTACTTTCATTTTTCAGTTGCTCTTTTTACATTTTTGTTTTTGAAAGGCCTGGCCAAGATAAGAAAATCTGTTTTGATAGGAGCCTTTTACCTTTTTATTCCCTCTTTTTGGCCTATTATTGTATTTTTGTATCTTTTTCTCCTTTTTTTTTTTAGACCTTGAGTGAGAATGAGTTTTGCTTGTCTCTTCAGTGAATGATATCTGACAGTATTAATATTCTATGTATAAAGTATTTCAGGTATTTTTTATGGTGAATGGGTATTTTTACTTTCAAGCTAACCATTTTTGATATAGTTTTAGCCATTGTGCAATACAGACAAGTGGAATACTGATAAATATGTCTTCTTCACACAGGGGTTTAACACAGACGACTTTAATGTGAAAACTCCACAAACAGATTGTTAAGCTGACTATTCAGTGATGGGGTACTACAGCAGTAGTTTCCATTTTGTTGGTCCTTAAGTTTTGTAAATCTTCATTACTAAGAGTGTTTTATGTTTATCAATAGGTAGGGTTTTCATGAAAATATTACTTTATTTTATGAATTCTTTGTTAATCAAAGCAAACTGCCAAAATGTTTTTTTAAGAAGTTTTTTTCTTACAGTGCCTCCACCAAAGTATGTGTATGACAAGTGGCAACAGCGTCAGCTAGCTCTCACATTGGATACCTCCCAGAGGCTCTCTCACCAGCTCGCCACTGCTGTTGTTAAGATACTTTTTGAGGCTAGTGTAGTGTCATAACTTTATTGTTCAAGTACATGTCCTGATTCTTTCTCCTGAAGCCTAGACTGTATCCTGTATGAGGAATACCCATGAATAGGAATATACTGTGGATGTATTTGATGGTGTAGTAGTCCCATTGGTGTTTTATGGATGCGAGGTGTGAGCCTTAGATAAAAATGTAAATAAGAGCGTAGGTGTTGGAAATGAAATGTTCGAGGATTATATGTGGTGTGAGGAGAGTTCACCAAATAAGAAATGATAGGGATAAGAGAGAGTTGCGATAGTTGGAGAAGTATGTATAAGGAAGGTCAAGAGGGTATGCTGAAATGGTTTGGACATTTGGGGAGGATTACTAAGTGGTTATACTTATAAGAAGTGGTTGGAACAGAGTAATTAGGACTCTAAGAAAGAGATGGAAGGTTGGAGTGAGGAATGGTTTGATTATTTAGGGGCTAAAAAAATTATATGCATTTATAACACTTACCACTACAAATTTTGGACAAGAGAAAGAATCCCTAATCACCCTAAACTACCCTTCACTTAGCTGGTCATCCATCCGTCAAAATCAAATAGAGCATAACTGCAAACCACTTAGAACACTCACCAGCTGCCTAGTCCCTACAAGGCAGCACCCACAGATTTTAACACAGGCACAATGAAACAAATACTTCCAATACAATTTCAGTTCATTATGGGCAGAACTCAGTTCGTTACAACAGTACTAGACCTTTCCCTCCCAAATCACTCCATCCCCAAACACCAGGCCCCAAGTAGAAATAGATGTCTCATCCCTGCATCTTGCCTCTTCAACCAATACCTGATGGATCCCTTTCTTCCCCTGCAAAAAGACATTGATAAAATACACACAGAAATGATTCACTCAGCAGGTATTAAACAACCACCTTTTCCTGCTTAGTATGGAAATTCACTCCACCAGATTTATACCAATGTGAAACCACACTTCCAAGGCATGTGTGATATACAATTTCTTGTATGTGTTCTGGACACCACCAAACTCTCCAACATAGTAATACTGATTCAGCATATCACAAGACCCCTCATGTCCAAGATGAAAGTTCCATACCAAAGACACTGAACACTTACTCCTCAGTTGAACTGCACTCACCTCCTACAGACATACGCACAACATCCCCATACACCATGAAATGTGATCCCACCACATGGACATAGCTTGCTTTCTATGCATTGCAGGAGTCCCATAAAAGGGGATTCTGGAGCAGGAAAGTAAGGAGTAATTAGATAGATATTAATAAATCCACATTTTAGAGTAGGGAATTATTTTCGTGTTGCAAGTTGATATATATTTGTTCTCAGAATTTTTCTTGTTTTTAATGTTAAGGGTGTGACCATAGTTTTGACATATGCAGTATGCCATTTTATTATTGCGAACAGTAGGGCATGAATGGCAGCTGACTTTTTATATTTTGATGTTATAAAAAAAAATTTCCACAGGAGGGCTTGGGCTACCAGAATGTAACTATCAACCACTATGAGGAGGACGCCTTTAACTTAACTGAAGCACTGGAACGGCTTACTTCACCTAGCAGGTACACTGATGTACATGGGAAGAAAAGATAATAGGAGACCTGATGGTCCATAACAAGGTTGTCTGTAAGATATCTAAATCTCATGGTAGAAACAATATAGGAAAGCAGAAGGCTTTCCACCCACCCCACCCACACCCCTGCCTCTCCCTTTAGCTCAGCTGCAGGAAGGAAAAAATAAAAAAGATATTTATCAGAATTTATCAGGAAAAAATGAAAAGGATATAATTAATCAGAATTCTCAGTATGTAGAGCAGTTTGGCTTAATTTGGATGTGAATTAACTGAGTTGATACAACTTTTGCTGTTATTGCAGTTTTGGGTTACATATTGTAACATTCATATCTAGCCTGGATATTACTTGCAAGACAGACTGATTAAAAGTAAGGCAGAAAAGTATAGATGTCATGATGTAAATACTGTTATGGTGTTTGCAAAGTGATGATTTTGCTGAATCAGGAAAGGGCTTATGGCTGTACATAATCTCAGTGCACTCTAGAATCTCCTGACAAAATATTGAGAAGATAAAGGTTTGAAATTTTGTAAGACTGTTGTGAAAGCAGAGTTTGAATGAATTGGCCAAAGGGAGTCTTTAGTGAAGGGTAATATGTCCATATCTTCATAAAGAGAAAGACAGGAGGTATCAGTTCCTTACAAGCAGGAAGGGGTACAACATATTTTGATTGTTTTAGAAATTGGTTAAATATAGTTTTAGAAATTTGTAAAATATATGGCTCTGTAACTTAATTGCTGAGTTGAGTCAAAAAGTATGGTTTAATATTTTTAGATAAATGACACTTTGCAGACATATGAAGGGTTTGCTTGTTCTAAGGAACTTGTGTTTTCCCACATGCCTGTATATGGGTTATCAGCAGTCAGTGTGTTAATTCTCTAACTTCTGTACAGAAATAATATGAGCTCTGGCACTTATTATATCAAGTTTAACTCACTCGGCAAATACATTGTAAAAAGCCTTGTCTGTTCCCTTATGTATTTTCAAAGGCAATGTCACCTCCTTAGAAAGGAAAAATACAGTGCCTAGAATAGAAATTCCCAAAATGAAATTGTAGCCAGGAAGAGTAAAGAAAGAACAAACTTCCCCAGAGATAGCCTAACTACACTGAGGTGGGTTGCTGGTGCTTATTCTGTTAGAAACACTAGTCTCAGCAATCAGACGTATGATGATTTCACCCTGAGTGTCATATGCTTGTATCCACAATCAACCATAGCCTTGTATCACCTTTGTGAGTATATGAGAGGCAGACACAGTTTTTTGTGGAGACTTAAGGTTACTCATGTAAGATATTTTTCCCATGTTGGACCTGTGTGGGCAAATTAGGTAGAACGAAGTGTTACAAAAGACAAGCCCCGAGAATGCATTGCTGGATTTGTGGAAGTATTGCCTCTACAGCCCTTGCTGGGTTTGTGGTAATATGGTACCAGCAGGCCTTGGTGGGTTTGTGGAAGTATGGGGATCACTTCTCCTTTTGAATACATCAGAATAAGAATTAAAACATTAGTAGAAGAAGCTTACACCATATTCCTTCATATGCTGAGTTGGTTGAATTTGATGAAATAAGTGCCAGGGCTCTTATTATTACTGTACAGAAGTTAGAGAATTAACACATTTCCTGCTGATAACCCATATACAGTGTAGAACACCTCTGTCGGTTGAGAGCAAGTACAGAGATTTCTTGGCAAACACATGGGCTATATTTCTGGAAGAAACCATTGTTGGCAAAACTGTGGTTGGTGATATATAATCAATATACAGTGTGGTACACCTCTGTCGGTCGAGAGCAAGTACAGAGGTCTCTTGGCAAACACAGGGGTTATATTTCTGGAAGAATCCATTGGCAAAACTGTGGTTGGTGATATATGGACTAGGCTTATGGAAATAGGGGTTAGGCGGGAGTGACCCATGAGAAGCATATCTTAATTCCTGTGATGAACATTTGACAATGAAAAATCAGTATGTTATACTTGAGATATGTTTATTATACTGAAGTATAAAGAAATGATTCCTAAACTGTACAGAAGAGTAATGATAGAAATAATGCCGTATAGAATGATGGTAGTATGCCACTCCTGATGCTCTACATATGGCCTCTGTACTCACACAAAGCTACCAACTGCTGTGCCACTCAAAAGGCTTGCCTCATTTTCCTTTATGGTTCACACTGTTGACTCACTAACAGCAGAATGCCTCCCAACAAACACCTCACTTTCACCATTTGCAAGTTGGTCAAATAAGTCCACTTTGTGCTCTAAAGGCATCATTTTTCTTGCCTTCCTTGGGGTAGCACAGCTTACATCACAAGCTTTATACTTTGAGGCTATATCCAGTGGCATAAAGCAACAAACATGTTTAAATTATCATAAGTTTCTACTGCATTAAGATCAGTTATGGAGTTCCTTAGCAACAGAACTGGTGACAATACTTGAATGACATTGTTATCTCACTCTCCTGCATCACTGTGTGAATCTTTATGCCACCATCGTGCTCTATCATGCCAATCTTGGCTAGAGGTAGCCTGCAGCCACCCAGATACTGGGCAGAAGAAAATAGCTTAGATACTCCTGTTGTGTTGGTAAAAGATAATACATTATCTTAATTATGCCATACATGATCTGTGGCTTTTAAAAGTCCTGGGTACAGTAAGTAGGAAAGTAGTGAGTCAGGAAACAGTTATTGGCAGCACAGACTTTTCCACATCCGTTACCCATATTATTGCCACTAGGGTGGTCAGTAACCATCAAAATGCCGAATATGAAAATATGAAATAAGTAATGGAACATCATATGACATTGGGTAGCAGGGTCAGAACCCGAACTTTTATTCATCTGAGAAGCTCACTATATATGTAAGAAAATTTTTACTATACAATAGTAATGGTTACATGTCACATGTTTCAGCAAAGATATCTTTTTTGAATAGTAAGGCAAAAAATTAATGTAATTTGATTCATTGATAAGTGCTGCACAGGAGCTGCACTTACTATTAGCATAACTTAATGGTTTATAATTTGACTATAATTTCAACCTTATTTTGTTGCTTTTCTTAGTTGCATTTGATCTCATGCAAAGATTCTGCATATTCATTGTAAGAGAGCATAGGCTGCAGGTAACTGAAAGCATAAATGCTTTAAGCAATACCAGAGATTCAAAAAGTAACATTATCTTGGATTATTGACTTTGATACTCCGAAGATTATCCCACCTAATACCTTTTACTCAGAGCAGGTGAATAATTTTGAGTGGTAAGAAATAAGTATTCCTCTTGCTTGAGCATCAATCTTTTTTTCAAATAATGGCAGGGATCCCATCATCATCCTTTTTTGGGAGCCATGTAATTTATTACTGTATAAAGTTACAAAAGGATATATGGTTTTAGAGTAACACAGAGAGACCTTTATGTATCTATAGTGAATAATTTTTCTAAAAGTCCTGTAGTTTTATTTGCCATCATTCCATATGGATATGTTCTTGGGAAGTCAAGTATATTTTATGTAGATTCTTCATAATAGGAATGAAACTGTTTAGATGTTGGATGTTATTAATTTCCTTGCCTATACTTACTGACTAGACATGCATAAAGATATATTAATAATGTGTATTTGCTTTTTATAATAGAAATATGCTGAGAAATATTCCCATATTTTTACTGGCAGAAAGGACAATGGGAGCCGCATTCCAACTGCTATGATCAACCTGGAGGTGTGGCTACCACCCACTTTTACTGAGGAGGATAGTACCACCAAAAGTGATTGTGGATCACATGCCTCAGGCAGCAGGTGAGATGAATCACATTGTGAGCTTACCTACTGGATGAGAACAGAGATGAGAGGTAAGGAGATGAATATGAGAACAATTACAGAAAAGTTTTATAATTTCAGGGAAAAAATATCTTGAGATTGGTAAAGGTAGAGAGGAATGCCAGACAAATTTCACACAGTGCAGAAAGATATGCTCTGAACATTTTTTCTGAATTTTAGGTTAGAATAGAAAAAATTTTCATTTCATGAAGTGATGAGAATTTTATTACAAAAAATGTAAAATATTCAAAGAGTTTTCTATGGAGGTCAAAATAGAAAATCTGTGATCCTTGGAACAAGCAATACTTGAATTTTGAGTTTTTTACTTTGGAAACATGTTTTGACAGATTGAAGTCAGAATTTGTTTCAACCTTGAAAGTGTTTTTTGTTTACCTGATTTAAGTTTACTTTTAATTTCATTTTTTCTAGTATAGCAAAGTATCCAAAATTTCTAAATCTTTGATAATCTCAATCTTAGAAGCTATTTAAGGCTAGATTTCTTTGATTTTACTCTTAGTAATGGACACAAACTCATGGGCAAACATTTTATTTCAAGCGGGGCATAGTATTTTTTCTTCAGTAGGATTATTGATATATGGAATGAATTACAAATGGGCATAGTTGAAAGGAGCAACATTGATACAGTTTAGAATGGGCTAGACAGTTACTTCACTAAGTCCATTACTGAGATTATTTTTGCCTTTTTATTTGCATACAATTTTACAGGTATTTCTTGTGTTTGCTTTTCAGCTCTAATCATACTGATCTATATGTTTCTGGTCTTTCTTACCATCACAGACAGCCTCTTTAGGACCAGTTGGTATGTTGCTGTTTGCATTCCTTTGTAACTGAACCCTGCTTATCTGCATCTCCAGTTGGAACCGACATAAATGTTAAAATACACATTGATCAAAACCAAGATGTATTCCGACATTGCAGTACAGTACAGCATTAAAAAACAATATGGATTATTCATTATTACTAATATGGCAAGATTTTAACAGTAATTAAAGTAATTATGATACAGCTCTGCATACAGTAGAATACACCCCTTGTATACCAAGTCACTCCATTTCTCTCTGTCACATACATTCCTTTCACTTTCCTGCATGGTTAGGTCCTGAGCACTCAAAATGTTTACAATTCCATCCTTACATCTCCAATTTGGTCTCCCCTTCTCCATGTTCCCTCCTCTTCTTACACACATGTCTTCTTTGTCAGTTTCTCACACTTTCACTCCATGAAAATGTTATTGTTTTTTGCTGTTTTTCTCTTTTATTAGTAATTAATCAGAAGATGAAGCTTCTCCTGCTCTACCACTACACTTGATGTGTATAGACATTCTGGCATCGAGTAAAAGATGATTCTCTGCAGCCTAATGTGGTCTGTGGATTGGACTTATGAGTGAAATGTATATTTATACCAGGATCTCATGTATATTAGAAACATTTATTGCTCTGTAAGATTATG
>JAUTXX010007925.1:0-10011 GCA_032273605.1 Panulirus laevicauda
GTCCCAACCTTTCCCTGTAAGATATTTCATGAGGATTGTGATTAACGCACACCGCCTGAGGGTTAGGCATTGTTTGGTGATGGTTAACGAGTATAGTTCACCAGATGCCAGTACTTCCATTGAAGAGCAGTCCCACGTCAAAGCTGTAGCAAACCTCGCCAAGGTGATGGTGATGTGTCTGCCTCCGAAAGATGAACTGTACAATAGGGACGGATCTCCAGCGTGGCATTCAAGTGAACAATGGGAACATTCTCAACGGTTGTAACGATAATTGGATGCCCTTAACGTCGACGAAGCTGCAGACTTTGGGGATTGGCGTGATGAGAGTCTCTGCGTTGCGAGGCTGAGGCAGTGGCGAGATCAGTGGCTGGGGTTAGATTGTAATTCATCTGGGTGACGACAGCTGAGCAGCAGCGTCTGGTGAAGTGGTAGCACCTGCTGCAGTTGCTTCCGTTGATGAAGTTCATTAAGGACATCAGCTGCTTTTGTTGTGGCTGTTTATCTAAGAGTAAAAGACTTTTTGCATCGACAGGAAGAACGGATTTAAGGGGTATGAGAGCACTGATGAGGAAGGGAATTTTAGTAAGAGAGAAGGAGCCTGGGGACTTATCCCAACATGCTAGAGCCTAGATTTATTCTGGAAGCTGCCTAGGGGTCAGATTTTGTTATGTTTGTTCTTCTATCGTAGCCCTCTACAAGCTTCATTTAGTGCGTGACATTTTATACTATATTTGTTATGATTTACCATATATTTCTTTTTGATATTAAAGATACTGAATCTATGAATTACGATGCAAATTCCTATCAGAATTTTAGATATGAATTGCATATTTCTATGACAGAAAACGAGGGTTTGCGGTGCGTGGGAGGTTGATGCTGTGTTGGTGTTGAATACATTTTCTCTTGTTCGAAATGTTTGAATATGAAAATATAGACTTGGGAGAAGTCTGTCGATACTTGTGTGACAAAGGAAAATAAGTTATCGACTATTCACAGGGAGGCAGAGCACAGATACTGTTGGAAGGTGTCCAAAGTTGCTCCGAACAATGTTGCAGTGAGGAACGTGGGCGGAGAGAAGGTGAAAATACTTTGTAAAAACATTTAACGTTTCAAGGCATAGAAATTACCCTTTACCTGTTGCCGAAGATTCCAAATGTTGACTGTTTTTCCATCCAACCCTACGTCACTCTGAGATACACGGAAAAAATATCAGATTATTATACCATTTGTGAATGATAAATATGCCCCTTTTATTTCTGTCCTGTTTTGATTTGTCTATTTATAATTCAACAGGTTTTCGTCTGTCAGTCTTTAGTTTACGTACTGGAGTCTTGAAGGATCCCTCTCAGTGTACATAGTTCAGACTACCCTTGGCCCTCTGTCTGTTCCCCAGCAACATAAGTGAAGATTGATACACGAATGGACCTTATAACATATGGCTCGGTTGCAATTAGACATACAGATCATCGTGACTTTCCCTTTGTCTCTCCGAAGGTGGCGTGGGTGCACGTGGATACACAGACCATGCTAACTATCCCTTTGTCTCTCCCAAGGTGGCGTGGCGGCAGGTGGACATACAAGCCATCCTAACTATCCTTCTGTCTCTCCCTAGGTGGCGTGGGTGCAGGTGGACCATCCTAACTACCCCTTTGTCTCTCCCTAGGTGGCGTGGGTGCAGGTGGACACGCAGACTATCCTAACTATCCACAAGCAGGTGATCACGAGGAACCCGCGGATAGCACTGCTCCACAACGACCACCGCACCTGGCACCTGGAACTGAAGAACGTGCGGGAGAAGGACCGTGGCTGGTACATGTGTCAGGTCAACACCGACCCCATGCGCTACCGCCAGGGCTACGTGGATGTTGTGGGTGAGTCATGCGCTACTGCTAGGGCTACGTGGATGTTGTGGATGAGTTATGTGTTACTGCTAGGGCTACGTGGATGTTGTGGATGAGTTATGTGCTACTGCTAGGGCTACGTGGATGTTGTGGGTGAGCCATGCGCCACTGTTAGGGCTACGGGGATGTTGTGGTTGAGTCATGCGCTACCGCCAAGGGCTACGGTGATGTTGTGGTTGAGTCATGCGCTACCGCCAGGGCTACGTGGACTTTGTGGGTGAGGCATACGCTACCGCTAAGGCTACGTGGATTCTACAGTCAGATCATACACTATGTGGCTATATTGGGTGCAACACACCTGCTTTAACGCAGTTCTAAGCTTGTGTATCTCAGGAGCCACACCAGAGGGACCCATCATAACAACATGTTGCTCATCAGCATTAATTCACAGCTGAGGGGATAATGAGCTCCTGACATGTGATGGATGTGATGTCTGACGCCAGACCCGAACAGGGAGGACAACAATTTAGCTTGACCCAGATGGCTATGGTGATGGAATGATTATATACCTGGCTTCAAAAGTGGACACTGTAGGCAGACATACAGTCATGAAGCTAGACGTGAGAGGTTCGGTTATCATCTTCGCTCTTTCACAGCTGACTGGCGCGTTCTCATCTCGAATAAACCGTGTTCAGCTTTGGTCACCTGACTTGCATGAAAGCAGACAGAACGGAGAGAGAACAGAGGTGATCTATCATAATGATATCCTGGGCAAGAGAGGAAAAAAGATCTTGTGAAAGCTGACTAATTAAAGTAAAATTCCTTTAACTTAGAAAAGAGAAGGATAAGAGGTGATCTAATATACAGCTATCCAGAATCATTAGAGGCTTTGATAATCTCAATCTAACGACCTACTTAAGGAGAAATCGGTCTGATTTCGCTATTAGCAAGGGATATAAAGTCGCGGACAAACGTTTTACCTCGAATGAGTTGAAGTGCTTTTCCTTAAACAGGTTTGTTAACATATGGAACGATTTACCAGTCAGAGTAGTTGAAGACAGTACCATAGATACGTTTAAGCATAGACTTGATAAATATTTTGCTACAAATGAAAAACTGACATCATTATTTGCACCTCTATATCTACAAGATAAGTTTACTGGTCTTCCTCCTTCAATAAATTTATATATCTTTCTACTCCTACCACATTAACCTACGAGATTCTGTTCTCTTCCACCATTATAAACAGCCTCGTTAGAATCCGATAGTTCAAATTCATTAGTAATTGTATTTTTATTCATTCTTCTTTCAGTCCAATCAACTGTGTATGATCATATGTACTCATTCTTCTTTCAATTCAATTAACTGTGTATGATCATATGTAGAATCATTCATCAATTAGGAAGAAATGTTGAAGACTCACAATCGCAGAAGTAAATAGATTATAAAAGAAACACTATTAAAGGACTTGTACACAGTTGAAAGATTAAGAAGTTTATTTAAGTAACACGAAACATACTGCCTGTAAATTCCCTCAGCTACTGCAAGGAGGTAACAGTATAAGTATTAAGTATCTTATCAACAGGCCACAACACTTTTCTTTCGTACTTGGTCGCCATAATTCACGTAAGCGAGGTAGCGCTAAGAACAGACAAAGAAAAGCCACACTCGGTCACATCCATTCTCCGGTGTCATGTACAGTGTGCAGAAACCACAGCTCCCTATCTACAACCATACCCCACAGCCTTTCCATGGTTCATCCCGGCCGCTTCACATGCCTGGTTCAGTCTGTTGGAAGCACGTCGAACCTCATATACCACGTCGTTCCAATTTACTCTATCTCGTGCATATCTTTGATCCTCCTGCATGTTCAGGCACCAACCACTTAAGATTTTATTAGCACTCCAACCTTCAATCTCCAATTTTGTCTCCCCCTTCCCCTTGCTCCCATATCTTCTGACACATATATCCTCACTCAACATTTCTTCCTCTTCCATGGTTCCGTTGGTAGCTAAAACACTTCACTTACTTAAATCTTTTTGCATTCAAACTCCCACTCATTCATTAACCCATCTGTTTCTCTAAGTATATCTCACACACATTCTTCAAAGCATGCACCTAATCCACACATCCTCTTCCACTTCTGAGGCCACATTGTTCTTCTTCAATCTGATGCTCTGTACGTGCCTTCACCATCCCATACAATTTTCCAGGAATACTCAACAAACTTATGCCTCTGTAGTTTGAACACTCACCTTTATCTCTCTTGCCTTTATACAATAGCAATATACAGGCATCTCACCATAACCCATACATATATCAATAATCCTGACCAACTACTCAACAACACAGTCACTCACTCTCACTTTCTTTAGAAACTCCAGCGCTGTACCAACCACTCTTGCCACCTTGCCACATTTCATCTCACGTAAGGTTTTCACTGCTGCCTCTTTTCCCTTCATCAAACCACTCTCCCTGACTTTCTCGTTTCGCATATCACACCGAACCAAACACCCTACATGTGCCAAACTATCTTTAAACGCCTTCGGAAGTACTTCTCGCATCCTCGCTACCTGCCTCATTCATTCTCTTGCTCTTTGCACATTATCTATCTTCTACAAAAATATCCTACTCTCCCTAAAGTTTACTGATACACGCTGCCTCCATTTTCAACTGCATCTTTCTCTTGACCTCGTGCTATTTTCACTTATACATCCGCCAATAATTTGCACACTTTCTCTCCTTCCATGTAAGTATCACTCAAACGTCTCCCTTTTCTCTGTCACCAGCAACTTTACCTCTTCATCATACCAATCACAACCCTTTCTAATCTGCCAACCTCCAACCTTTCGCATGCAACTTGCATGTCTCGCACATGCCAGCACTACTTCCCTAAATACTTTCCATTTCTCACTCACTTCTCCAGTTTTATTTAATCTAACTTTTTGCTATTCTACAGTCAATTTCTCCTGGTATTTCTTTACACATTTTTTCCAAGTCAACTTGCCCTCACCACTCTCTTATCACCAATAATGTTTTCCCTTTTCCGAAAACCTCGACAGATTTTCTCCCTCACCTCCACAAAGCAGCGGTAAGACATCCCACCAGCTATTCCTGTTAGCACATTCACATCCAATAGTCTCTCTTTTATATGCCTATCAATTTACTATGTAGTCTAATAATGGCTGCTGACCATTTTTCCGACTCACGTATATTTGTGTATATCCATCCCTTCAACCAGTCACCAGTCCTTTTTCAGCACAGTACCTCAAACTGTTCATCATTTCCATTCTCTTTAATGAATGCCCCATGCCCCCAAATCATTCCATCAACTGCCACATTACTCAAAGTCACATTTGAACAGCTCCTTACTAATTTTCAGTCTCTTTCATCAAAACTGCTGACACACTCACTCAGCTACTCACAGAACACTTGTCTCTCATGACCTTTTTTCTCATGGCCAGGTTTATCAGTACCAATAGTCACCTTTTTCTCGCCATCCACCTTCATTCAGCCAAAATCAGTCTACAGATCAGGTCTTTACACTCACACACTATCACAACTCCTGCTTCAGCAGCAGTGCTGCTTCTTCCTTACCTTTCTTCCTCTTGTCAACACCTGATTTTGTTTCTAAGACGTTTCTAAACCATTCATCCCTTCTGCTCTGAAGTTTAGTTTCATTCATAGCCAGAGCATCCAGGTTTCTCTCCTCAAACATGCTACCTATTTCTCCTTTCTTCTCATCTTGGTTACAGCCACTCACATTTAGACACCCTAGCCTGAGACTTCGAGGAGGATGAGCAGTCCCTGCTTTGCTGCTTCTGTTCTATCTTTTAGAAATTGAAGTAAAAGAGAGAGAGGGTTTCCAATCCCCTTCTTCCTCCCTTTTTTGTCGCATCCTACGACACGCAAAGAACACGAAAGTAAAACTCTTTCTCTCTTACCCCAAAAGAGGCCATACATGCAGTTATATTTCTTTTCTGTGGGATCTGATACTGTTTTACGCCTCACATCCTCCCTTGTCTGGACAACCTTGGAAATCTTACATTGCCAAGGTAGCTCATAACTCAGCTAATCCTACCTAAATGTAAATGGAATATCAATATTCATGTAAATAAGGACTGGAAGAACCTACAGAGAGGAATAAGTGTAACAAATCCTTATCGAGTTTGTGGGAGGAGATAAGCAAAAAAAAGGGAAAAAAATGTTGAAAACTTTGATGTCCATAGTCGTCCTTTCTTTAGAAGAACTGAAATGCTTTATGTGTTTTGTTTCACATTCCCAGCCTTTCTCAGAACGAAATGGAAATACGAATAAAGAAAAATCCTTTGCCACTATAATCAACTTACTATGACTATGAACACCATTAGATATCACTCCTGAACGTAGTTTGATTTGCTTTCTGACTTTATTTCCACAGTGCCGCCTGACATCATCGACCGCGAATCCTCTGGTGACCTGACCATACGGGAGGGTGAAGACGTTACCCTGACCTGTCGCGCTAAAGGTCACCCTACGCCTAGCATCGTGTGGAGGCGGGAGGACAACCAGGAAATTGTTCTCGACACTGACAAGACAGGTGAGTCAGGCTGAGGGAAGAGGCGGACGTCGCACTCGTTGTGGATGGAGAGGTAGTGACAGGTGTATCCTGTTGGATGAGGCAGTCTCAGGGTGTCCCGTTAGACGAGGTGGCCCCAGGTGTATCCGGATGGACGAGGCAGTCCCAGGTGTACCCTACTGGACGAGATCACTACAGTTAATGATGATTTTTTTTGTTTTATTGAGATTTGAAAATCATTTATTGATAATTGTCACAGTCACGCTCTTGATTCAAGTCTAAGTTTAGTTGAAATAAGAAAATAAGATTGTAGATTTTTTTGTAGACAAATTCCAGTGTTCTTGGTAAAGAAAACGATAAAGTTTATCACAAAGTTGTGCTCAGTAGGGGTACCGGCCAAATGTCGTTTCTACCTTTTCCCTGGGCTTAATTACAGACCATTTTTTCAAGGGTATTTAAAGCAGATTCCACCACGATCTAATTTAGGACCAGTTTAGGTTTTATTGGTATAAACAGAGCGAACAGATACGTGTTTCTGAAAGCTATGTTGCTTTTATCTCCACGGAAAATGATGCTTAGAGAGACGTTGATATAAGTAGACAGATAAGGTAGTCATTTTTTAGTTTTATGTTCAAGTGAGATGATGATTCAGTCAAGGAGAGAGTTAAAGCGAGTTTAGAACGTGCTGAGGAGATCATTGTCATGGTTGATTCACTATTATGTCGAGCTATATATTACAGTAATCTGTAATCGTATTGATGACGCTTGAGGTATTAAGTATCTGAACTGAACTGAACTGAACTGAAGGGGAGGGAGCCCAAGGGGTGTTCCTCAAGACAGATGGTGAAACTGAAGGGCAAGAACTTCATGCCCGAGTTTCGTTGTAAACTTGTTAAGTAGCGAGATATAAAGAATGTGTTTAGAAAACACACACACACACGTACTTATGTGATCGTATGTGTGCTGACGAAGATTCAACGAACAACGAAGACAATGTCTCGTTGGGAAGTACTTGATAGAGTTAAAGTATGGAGCATCATCTGCAGTAGTACAGTTGCCTCAGTAACACCTCTTAAGAGGTAGAGTTGCTCTAGTGGCGGACCTTAAGTGGTAGAGTTGCTCTAGTGACACACCTTAAGAGGTAGAGTTGCTCTAGTGGCACACCTTAAGTGGAAGAATTGCTCTAGTGACACACTTTAAGAGGTAGAGTTGCTCTAGTAGCACCTTAAGTGGTAGAGTTGCTCTAGTGACACACCTTAAGAGGTAGAGTTGCTACAGTGGCGCACATTAAGTGGTAAAGTTGTTCCAGTTGCACACCTTAAGTGGCAATATTGCTCTGCTTGGACACCTAAAGTAGTAGAGTTGTTCCGGTGGCAGACCTTATGTGATATGTTTGCTCCAGTGGCACACACAGCGTCAATGGCAAGATTAACCACAGTGGCGAGTTTTGCAACATCAATTGAGAACATGCAAGATGTTAATGAGTAAAGCGCATGATGTCCATGTAAAGTTTTATTCTGGTGACAAAAATGTGACGTTAAGAGGTAATGCTAAAACACGTCCATTCCAATTTCCCAAGCTATGTTAACAAGCCATGTTTTTCATCGGATGTTCGAAATAAGACAGAAAAGAAAATAATTCTTTTACCACATGTATCTACTTTATCGACCAACCTATAAGGGTGGATGAACATTTGGGTTAACTATGGACCGTCTGCCGCGTCCGGGATTCGAGCCTAGATGGGTTCGACCCCGGGCGGCCCGTGGTATAACGTTAAGCTGCATACCACAGAGGTCCGTCTTCTGATTACCCGCAGCGGCTGCGTTGTATAAGATTACGTCATATAAATAGATCATCAGGATGATGTAGGTGATCGCTGGGTTACGCAGACGACATATTAACGTTATGCCTCTTAATCAACGTCTTAACTGGTACGTCATCGGGACAGGAGAGACGAGCACGGTACATCAACGGTACATCAACCCACTGTGCTTAATAGATCGTGTGAATGAAAGGTACGGCATTGGTATTCTCCTCAGAACCACGGTACATACATGCGACTACGGTTCAGTTCTAATGATCATATAACGGAAGAAAAAGGTACTCCAGGTACTGGGTATGTTACTTAAAACTTCACCACTGGACAGTACAACAGTGGAAAACGTTCCTGTTGACCACGAAACATAGACGATGCATTAATGAAACATTTGTGATGATCATCATACACACGTGGCACAGCACATGCAGTTAAGGTAATGACTGCCTTACAATAATTGCGTGTTAACTCTCTTCACGATTGCATTTCAAAACGGTACGTGAGTCGAGTGTTCTTGAAGTCATTTTCGCATAAACGGTACTACAGCGGGAAGCTTGCCATCGCTAGGTTAAGTGTATGCTACACCAGCAACATAAGTGCAATAGTAGATTAACAATACATTCGGAGTCGTAATTTTTATGAGGGTTCCCATGAATGTTTGTATTGAGCTTTTGCATAAACGGTACATCAACGTTAGTACTCTCATTGATGGTACTGATGTGGGCGCCGTCGGCGGCGTGATGGTCGCCGTGGATGGGCGTGATGGTGTGGTGGGCGTATTGGGAGCAGCGCGGAAGGTGGAGGGCGAGACGCTCCACATGAAGAAGGTGTCGCGGCTCCAGATGGGCTCCTACCTGTGCATCGCCTCCAACGGTGTCCCGCCGTCCATCAGCAAGAGGACCCAGCTCAGGGTGCAGTGTGAGTACTGCTGCTAGTGGCTCTTAGGGATAGAATGTGTGTGTGTGTGAGAGAGAGAGAGAGAGAGAGAGAGAGAGAGAGAGAGAGAGAGAGAGAGAGAGAGAGTGGACTTGGTAATGTAAGGGAAACAGGACGTGAGAGATGGAAGAGAGAATTGTGGAAAAAAGAATAGGGGACAACAAGGGAAGGAAGGAAGAGGAGGGCAGATGGTGTAAACAGAGATTAAAAGGCAGAGGGAGGCATGTGAGATGTGTCCACTCAGGCCAGCTGAGCAACAGTCAACAGGAAATTCGGGGAACTGGTCATGCAGGGATGATAGAAATAATGATATTGATAATAATAGTAATCATAACAATAGTACTAACAACTATGACAATGATAATGATGATAATTATGATGATATTGCTACTATTAATGATAGTTATAATGATAGAAATGATAGCCGGTTTGCGGCAGGTGTGCGTGATGTCTCCATGGTTGTTTAATTTGTTTATGGATGGGGTTGTTAGGGAGGAAAATGCAAGAGTTTTGGAGAGAGGGGCAAGGGGGATGAGAGGACATGGGAAGTGAGTCAGTTGTTGTTCGCTGATGATACAACGCCGGTGGCTGATTCGGGTGAGAAACTGCAGAAGTTGATGACTGACTTTGTTTAAGTGTGTGAAAAAAGAAAGCTGAGAGCAAATGTGAATAAGAGCAAGGATATTAGGTTCAGTAAGGTTGAGGTACAAGTTAATTGAGAGGTAAGTTTTAATGGAGAAAAACTGGAGGAAGTAAAGTGTTTTAGATATCTGGAAGTGGATTTAGCAGCGGATGGAACCATGGAAGCGGAAGTGAGTCACAGGGTGGGGGAGGGGGCGAAGGTTCTGGGAGCGTTGAAG
>JAUTXX010007936.1:0-10010 GCA_032273605.1 Panulirus laevicauda
TTGATCCACCGGTGACTCTTGGCATCATGAAAAGTATTTATAAGGTGAAGATCACACGAGGGTAGTCAGTCCCCTGCACAACCTGGTGTCATGGAGGTAAAGACTTCTCTCTTCCTGCTCCTCCTGGTTGCCTTTGTGGCTGTCACCGCTGGCACCAAAGGTAAGAATGGCCTAATTTTCATTTATTATCAAAGAAGAAGAATAACAAGTGCGAGAGGACCATGACTCTCTCAGCTGACCTGCTCTATGTATGGCTGGGTCTCATCTCTCAAAAGTAGTTAACATTGACAATGTCTATTTCTTTCATCATATTACTATGACATACGTTCACGACCCGTTACCCTGGCAGTGTACATGTAACACAGTAATCCAGCATGTTACCCTGCCAGTGTACATGTTCCATAGTAATCTTACAAAGTATTTGTTACCCCAGAACACTGAGACAGGGCAGTGTTGACCTGTGTCACAGTACCCACAAACAAGATATTGCCTGTGGAATCAATAACAGTCAAACACCGTCTTTTCTTTAGTGTTATGTTACAGGTGTGCAGTAACAACATCTCTTTCAATACCCTATTGCATGTGGGCATTTGTAATGTCCCTCTCCCACTCCCTGTTGCAGGCAGGCAGTTGTAACGCAGGCAGTAGTAACAAGCCTTCCCTATGCCCCTCACTATCTTCCAGGTGGACAGCAGGTGGTGGAGCCAGAACCACGACCAGCACGATGCCCAGAGATCAGATACCGAGGGTCTGACGTTTGCCCCACCACACAGCATGAGTGTGCCAGAGCTACCGAGTGTAGTTCTGATCAGTCCTGCTGCTACGATGGCTGTCGCTTCTACTGTGCAGGTAATATATGGTTCTGTGATGGCTGCCACATCTAAGATGCAGTTGACGTATGGTGCTAAAACAGCAGTCGCTTCTGTGCATGTGGCATATGGTGCTACAATGGCCGTTGCCTGTACCATGTAGGTAATGTATTGTGCTTCTATGGTTGTCAGTTTTTCTGTGCAGGTTACGTATGATGCTGTGATGACTACTCCGCTGTACAGTTGGCTTATGATATTACAGTAGTTGTTGCTTCTACGTGGCAGGTAATGTCATTAGATGGCTATCACTTCAGCTATGCAGGTATCATACATTGTTACAATGGCTGTCACTTATGCTGTGCAGGTGATGTATGGTGCTGCAATGGCTTCATTTCTACTGCTATAATTCAAGTCTTGCAACACCTCTGACCCCATAAGATCCAGAACATGAAGAAAACTCCATGACCCATCTTGCATATATATACCATCACAGGAAGACCAAATGTGACCTTTGTAGCCTTTATGATGTCATGATGTGAGAGGTCTCAGGTGTGAAACATTTGTCATAACATTATGAAATATTGTAATGTCAAGTTGGGCCTGAGCCTCCCTGAGGTGTCGTGTGATATTCTTGAAGTAGGTTAACCCTCCCTAAGATATCACAGTAAAATTTAAGTGTCATGACCTTCCGGCAGATCTGCGGCCAGTGTGTCCAGTATTCTGCCGTCAGCCACGCGAGTCAAGAGAACAGGTGTGTGGCAGTGATGGCCGCACCTACCGCAGTCTGTGTCTGTTGGAGAAGACTGCATGCGAGACTGGTGTGACCATTACCAAGGAGAGTGATGGTCCTTGTGGTAAGTCTCCTCCTTCTACCTTACCCAACCCAATAGAACCTCAGACTCAAACATATCCTTTTCCCAAGCATGCCACTCACAGGAAACCCTCCCTTGATACTCTAGCTGCAGCTGTCTCTCCGCTATTTTTATCACACTCAGAATTACATCAAATATTATTATTATTTTTTTTTTTTATTTTGCTTTGTTGCTGTCTCCTGCATTAGCGAGGTAGCTTAATGTAACTCTTAATGTAACCCTTTTCCTGACAGCTTCTGAGAAGTGTGGCCAGTGTGGTGAACAGCAGCAGCAGCAGCAGCAGCAGCAGCAGCAGCAGCAACAGCAATATCCATATGACTTAGTGTGTGGGTCAGATGGAGTGACATATACTTCTGTGTGTGACCTCAAACGAACAGCATGTATCATGGGAGAGGATATCTTCGTCGGACAACAAGGCCCTTGCCGTGAGTAAATTATAAGTAGGCCAGAGGAGGGGGCCATCTCTTAGAATAAATTATTATTGATGTAGGGTCTTGATCACAAACTGATATAATTGAAATACACTCAATGTAGTGAGTAATTCATTAATGGTAGATTTTAAGAGTGGACCACTGCTTCACCTGTCCACTAGGCATCATGAACCAGGGCTGGTAAACTGAAGAGAATGTCATCTTTTTATATTATTTGGTGAAACCAGTATGAGAAGAAGGATGAGTTTTTCCTGAGAAGATGAGATGTGTGCTGACTGGCATGTATGCTACTCAATGGAAACCATGGAAACTGTGATTTGGGGGCTCTAGTTTTGGGACATTATACATGACAGTTATAGAATGGACGTAAACTAGTGAGGCCATTCTTTGATGGTTCCTGATGATAACTTGTTGTGACAGGAAATGGTGACGAAAAAGGAAATATATACCTTTACCTCTCAGCCGTAGAAACCCCAGCTGCTGGATTCATGCAGTTTGGGTAGGTGACTACATTCACTGATGGTTCCATAGGTCATACAGTGTGATAATGTTGAGATTGTGTCATTATGGAGTGAGAACAGGACAATTGAGGTGTAAGGGTTCAAGATTTTTAATGCTGAAGTTGCATCTTATGCATGAAGGGTCTGAGGTATGTTGAATGAGTGTTTGTATCATTGTGGAGATGGGCAGTGCTTAGAGCACAGACAAGGAAGGTAGCTTTTACGTGAGTGATGCTTGTGTTTTCAAATGGATGTATGTCTCATGAAGCAGAATTTGAAACTTGATTGAGGTAGGCCATGGTGCAGTGATTATCAAGCATGTTTAGTTAATACTGTACTGTGTTTGTCGGGGAAGAGGAATGTTAGGGTATAAGTTGTTGAAGAGTGAGGCAGGGCTGAGGTTTTTAATTGTTCTTGTGTTTACATTACATTATTTCCAAAGTGAAACAATATCATTTTTCTGTTAGATAAACCAATACCATAATTCATCATATTTCCTATTATTCTAAACATAACAGTATTTTACACTCTTGCTGCACATTATACAAAAGTACACCCTTTTCTTTGGCAAAACACTTCATATATCATTTATCAGTGTCAGATTCCACACCAAGATTTTGGAAATAAACCACTGTCAAACTTATTAGACTTTATCCCTCCATGAACATTTCCTTCATCCATGGGTACCATCTGAAAGCCACTGCTACTTCTGAAGAGATGGTCAGTAGTGGCGATGGATTGTTGTACCTGTTGGATGGTAAGGCATGATATTGCTTAAGGTGTGGCACATACCAGGAATTGATGCTGCTGTATGACTCTTCAGGAAGATATATTCTTTATAATTACCATATTTAGTTCAGGAAGATATATTCTTTATAATTACCAAATTTATTGCAAAGATGATTAAATTTACTAGTCATATAGTTGATAGTGAGAGAAGTTTGACTTTTCAAAAGCAAATTTACAGTTTACAGTGATAGATCCTAATGGGTTAAAATTTGCAGTGATAAAAAGATATTAGGAATTGCCTTCTCTTCCATGCTTATGGGTTACTGGACCTAAATTTCTAAAAGGATTGTACTAACTGGAATTGTTTTTGGCAAGTAGAGGTACTATACCAACACATATCCATGGCTTCTTCCCCAGATATGCCAACACATTCTCATAGAACCTTCACCCAAGAGATCATAATCATCATATGTCCTCCCATTGTCCTTGAGTGAGTGGAATCTTTGAATATGTAACTAAAACTCTTGTGTTTCTTTCTAGCCATAGTCATGTGTGGCATTTATTGTGAAAACCCGGGTGGTCCAGTCTGTGGGTCAGACTACAGAACATACAGCTCCAGTTGTGATCTTCGTGATGCTCAATGCTCTGAAAGTGGACTAACATTGCTTTATGAGGGACGCTGTAGTAAGTTACTCTCTTTGTTTAACTTCACAAGTAACAAAATTCTTTGAAAGAGTGATTAATGGATAGATATTAGAACATTTGGTCAAGCTATATAAATGAATGCCAGTATGTATTTTTCCTATGAAAATGTATGCTGACCCAGTTATTCGCTCTTTAAGATGACATGTGGATGCTTTTTTTTCTTGAATTTGCTGATACTTTAGAATATAAACCACAGATTTTTTTAGAGAAGGTAGCAAGCATGGTTTTAAATGTAAGGTAGGAAATCTGATTAAAGAGTTTCTGAGTAACGTAGTTCAAAGTGCTCTTGTAGCAAATTTGTAAATTTGGTAGATGTTCTCTTCCAGATACCACAAAGAACATTGCTAGTCTGAATGTCCTTTATGATTATCATTTAAGCAAATGAATTATTGGACAAGTGAAAATATATAGGTCTGTGAGGCCTGGATGCAAGATAGGGAGCTGTGGCTTCAGTGCATTACATGTGACAGCTAGAGACTGAGTGTGAACGAATGTGGCCTTTTTTTGTCTGTTTTCCTGGCGCTACCTTGCTGAAGCAGGCGGTGGCGATGCAGTTTCCTATGGGGTGGGATGTATGTCTATATGTATGTATATGTTGATATGTCACTACCCCGCCAGACAGGAAATAGTGTCGCCACCCCTTCAGTGCCATGAAACTTAATTTTTGCAAGTAATCTATGATGTGGAACCTTATGGAAAGCTTTTTGAAAATCTAGATAGATCACATCAACTGCTTTGCTCTCACCGTACATGTTCATTGTATCAAAAGAAATCCAGGAAATGCATCATTCATGAGCAATTTCAATGAAAACCATGCTGAGAATTGTTTATTAAGAAGTGGTCCTTTAACTGGTTTACAATTCTATCTTGAGTGATTGTTTCCGTAAGCTTTCCAACTTCTGACATTAAGCTAATAGTATGATGATTTCTGGGCAATGACTTAGTACCCTTCATAAATGATATTGATGTTACATTGGCAAACTTCCATTTATCTGGTACTTTTCCTGTAGCGTGTGAATTACTGAAAAGGGAAGTCAAGGACTTAATTATCTCATTTTTCACCTCTTTAATTGTACTCAGATAATACTTATCTGGACCTTCTACTTCTTTTTGATCTATTTGTTGCTGAAAGTATGTCATCAGCTTTTATGTCAGTTTGTTGAAGAACTTTTCCTCCTTCTTGCAGGTAAGGAGGTGGGCTGATGTCTCTTTCATGCAGGTGTAGAGGTGGTCTGATCCCTCGATCATGCAGGTGTGAAGATGGTCTAATGCCTTCTTCTTACAGGTGTGGAGGTGGTCTGATGCCTCATATGATACTCAAGACTTACATATTTTAATGTTACCTATGATCATCTTGAAGTTGCTAATGAGTTTCTACCCCAGGGTTGGAACTGACCGGGCAGCCCCTACTCTGCCCTAAGCCTGGCCCAAACACCTTGCCAGCTAAGGGTGAATACTGTAGGGACTTGTGCAGCACTGACGAAGACTGTACTGAGAATAAGAAGTGTTGCTCTGGTTCCTGTGGGAAGCAGTGTGTCATACCATCTTTCAGTAAGTCAAGTCTCCACTTGGTGTGATGGAATTAAAGTACCCTGTCACATTCAAATACCCACCTGAAATTTGCCATTTTTTTATTTTTTTAGTAGAGTACTGAGTGGGAGATTGTTAGGTAGTCTGTTGTGGTGGTACATCCACATTCAACACGTCTTTTAATCAACGTTGTCTTAACCCTTGACCCATAGGACAGCATTCTAGCTCTACTTATTGCAGAATTATAATTAAGACCCATATAATACTTTTATCTTGTTCATATTTTGCAATACATGATATAGTTGTTGCATCCTAGTGAGAAGTTTAACCACTTCCTTCCTATATCACACTATCTCCCAGCTTTGTCTGACCATATCTGACCATTTCTTCTGTTATCCACAGAGTCTAGTCGTCTGGAGGGTTGTCCGATCCCATGTCAGGGTAAGATTGAACCTGTGTGTGGTTCGGATGGCTTCACATACCCCAACCAGTGCCGTCTCGACTCTGTGAACAGCTGTGGAGCAAACCATGTCTACACTGTGTCCAAGGGGGCCTGCAAATAATCAGTCTGATTGGTCTCTCATACGCAATATTGCTACAAAGTGAAATGCTGATTAGCTGAAATTTCATGGTCTAAAGTAGCTTCAAAATATATGCTGATTAACCTCTTGGATGACAACTCTTGGTGAAAAATTCCAAAGGGTCTCATCACATTTCATCATTCAAGATGAAGAAACCTTGAATGATTATTTTACTGATGTATTTCCACAAAGCTGTGATGACTCAGCCATGAATGACATTCACCCGTAACATATATGTGAAAGGTTCTTCATCCATAGTGTCTGCTTGTTCCTTCATATGAAACTGAAGAAACTGATTAGTACTTCTTGTATACCCTTCATAATGCTTCCATGGCCTCTTTTTGCCAGTGTTCGACTCTCCTGATGCCTATTCCTTTTTTCATGTCTGACCTTGTCACTCCCTGTAGCCATCTTCCTCCTGTTTTAGACTGATTTTGATCTTTTATTTCCCATGCATATGTGCATATGATCAGTGTGCATATATCTCAATTAAGATCTCATTTCAACCTTTACCATCACACAAATATATGGTAAAATTTTATGCCTTTCATAATCTCCACTTGTTCTTTCCGTACACCACTGAATGTCGTTCTTCACATCCCTCCTAACTCAAACTCATTTATTGTTTATTTTTTTTATATTCAATTCCAACACTGATTGGTTTCTTATTTCAAGGAAAGACTTGTTATTGACATTGGTACATCCATCTGGAACCATGAAAATTGTCTTCATGTCCTATGGTCACTTCCATCTCTCTTGTCCATTTATCTGTCTAATTACTTGCGTGCTTATATTTTTGGTGTGTTTGCTTGTGTAGGCTACAGGTTCATGGACAGCAGAACACTTAAGTAAATTACTACATGAATTAAGATCACCTAAACTCATGCAAGGAGCTCAAGATATAATTGGGATAAAAGAGTAATGCACAATATGGCTTGTCTAGGATATGACAGAATAACAAAGATGTTAATAATATCATACTGAAAAGTTATTTGATGCAGTTGATAAATTTCACTCGAAATGTAACTGATGAAATTTTGATTACAAGAGCAGTCATTAAGCGGACCTAAGGTAGAACACTTGAACATATAAAGTAATATGGGATTCAATAAAGTTTTGATTTTTTCATTGTTTTGCCAAATATATCAGCTTACAAATTGCTACAGCATAATCATTTCATCCTTGCTTACCAGTGACACTTCATGTTTTCTATATTCATTCACACTTGATCTCCATTACCCACTTTTGCGAGGTATAGGAAGAAAGGCTGCATGTGCTTCCATACAGTCTTTTGCTGTGGTGCAATGCACCGAGACCACAGTTCCCTATCCACAACCAGGCACAAAAGAACTTTCCATGGTTTGACCCGGCCCCTGCACCTTCCCTTGCTCAGTCTACTAGTAGCACATCGACCCCTGTATACCATATCGTTTCATTTCACTCTATCCCGTGCATGCCTTCCGTACTAGTGTATGTTCAGGCCCCGATCACTCGAAATCATATTCATTCCATAGTTTCATATGCAATTTGGGCTCCCCTTCTCCCTAAGGAAAATTGTAATATATCATGATGTGAACTAGCCATCAACTCCTTCTTATGATTATCTCTGACTGGTACGTACATGCCGTGAATGACATTTGACTTAACCCTATAAGTCATATTATACCATAAATAGGATTTCACTGTCCAGAGGTCATACCTTCATTCTCAAGGCTGTATAATCATGCTCGAAGAGTCATACTGTCATGATCATGTGTTTAACACAATGGCAGATGACCTGTTTCAGTTCAGTCTGTTCCAGGAACCCTTTTGTTGATCAGCTGGGTGTGCTGTGAGCCAGCTGGTTTACGTTTCTGAAATTCGAACTTTGGCGGGCCCTTTTGGTGGGTGGGTTGTGTCTACGCCTTCACTGGGAGTTTAGTAGAGGCAAATTAAATATATGTAAGTTTGCCACATATAATTGATTACGCTGTGAGTTAGGCAGTGAAGTACTAAAGGAACTGTCATTGTTTACTAACAATGTTTAATGCAACAAATAACTATCACAGTTAATTTTCTAAATGACGAACATCACATCTGAAGTTAACAATAAACATCACAAATGAAGAATATTTAAACACTGATTACCATATAAAGTTAGTGCTTATAACTTGCTAATATGTCTGTTACATAAATATACATTTCTGACACAAGAGATCAAGATTATATTACAGAATAGTAATAAAACACATTATGAACTACAATATTGTTATACTAAATATTTAAGGCGACAATAGGTTTACTGAGGGAGACAGAAGTATCCTAACAAATCATGTAATTAAACTAGGCTATGTAAGTACATTATGCACAACTAGGTAACATTTGGCCGTCAATATGGCAGTATGTACTTCAGAGGTATATTCTAGTTATATTTGATTACATAAGCCTCTGTGTCCAATGATTAATTGGCATGTGTAAGGTAACACAAAATTGAATGAGATGGCTCTCCTTACATACAAGTTAGGGTAGGTTAGGTTAAGTTAGGTTAGGGTAATGTAGATTATGTAACCATATTATATCAGCTGTTTAGGTAGTTATAGCCATTTTATTCAGCCATAAATTGTACACATGGTTAGTAAGAAAAAGGTTCCATGGCACATAAACATACATCTGGCAATGATAAGCTGGAGGAAGTTAACTTTTGGAAGCTTTGTATTTTCTTATTTGACTAAACTAGTGTTCAACTAGAATTGCACTAACGATGTTTGATACTAAACCTTCCAATAATGCCAGATAATTAGCGGTAATGATCGTTAGATGGTTCACCTTAGAAAAAATATAAATTGTATTTACTAATGATCTATGTCTTCTTATATCATTAAACATATTTAATGTATTCTATAGATCAAGTTGAAACCTTTTTACATAAACAGAAACTGAAATAGGAAATATTTAAATAAACATTTTGTACCGTATCCCTCAACTTAGTGTTTATATTGACGTGTGTGTGTGATCTAATGGCAAACACAATATTTTGGACAGAAAAAAATGTTTTAGTCTCAAATAGAAGTCCAGAAGACCAATATAAAGGTGATATTGAAGAAGAAAAGTCACCCAATATATTAAATAATGTTGGTTGTCAGTTGATGAGGCAGGACTGGTAAGTGGGCACCATGTATTTGATGTTGATATATGCATCTCGTCCGCCATGTCTTTCTAATATCTCTAATGTCTCTTGAATCAGGTCTCCCAGGTTCTCTCTGCCAATCATCTATCTCATCCCCGGAGTTAAGTGTCCAGAGAAAGTAGCTGTAAGTAGCCCACACTGCAGTGGAAGAGTAGCAACACGAGTCTGTATGATATTTGTCTGGTTAGCTTTGTACGTAGTGGATCGTACGATGTAATTACCTGAAGTTGGATTGTTTGAATGGTGATGATGGTTGGCTTGGTGACTGTTGTCAAGTGTAGTTATAATAGTAAGGTCCTTGTGATGGAGTTAATGAGGGAAACCACCTTCTCACCTGGTAAGTTGGTCGACCCACGAATGATGTTTCCGGCGAGGATTCCCAGCTCCTTAGGTCATGGGAAACCCCCAGTGATGTTGTCAAATATATAATTTCAAGTAAATACGTCATTGCAAGTTGTAATTCAAATCCATCTTGCAGTCTAAACACACGAGGATTGTGTAACATTCCAACCACACCTGAAGACATAACTTGTTTTCAATCAGGTTTTTTTTTTTTTAACTTGTTGGACGAGTAATGATGTTCACGGTAATACCCCCAGGCTGGGCTGGGTTGATCCACCGGTGACTCTTGGCATCATGAAAAGTATTTATAAGGTGAAGATCACACGAGGGTAGTCAGTCCCCTGC
>JAUTXX010007958.1:0-16520 GCA_032273605.1 Panulirus laevicauda
GAACGCCCGACGCTTGAGTCGTTAGCCGGTGATTGTTACCGTGAAAATCTATTAATCACTAGTGTTGTCAGAGGTTTGTTTTGCAATATTCCAAGTCGTTAAGCACTCACTTGAGGTCGAGCTGTCAGACTGATCAAAGAAGGTGTTCTTGTGGGAGTTATCAGCAATTGGGAAGTGATTTGGAAGGTAAAGAACACGAGCGTACGAGTTGGTGCGTCATCTGAGGAAAGTCAGACCATTGGGACGAGCAAGAGGACGCCCTAGAGGTGTCCGGCTGTTAAGCGCTGCCCTTAGAACACTGAAATATATAACTCTGAATATCTGACATTCACTCAGATGTTTTCCACGAGACACATCTGCAGCAAAGGGAAACCTACTGCACGTGCAAGACCATATCAACATGATGGTACTCGCACATTCATGCCAAGGTTTAAAGACCAAATTCTGTTTACATGTGTTTGTAATCCTTAAAGGGAATCTGTTTACGTATCATTGATCTCTTTGTTCGTTGCTTTTTCAACCCTCCGTTCCATTTCGTTGCCATAGTTACTTACACTTTAGCATATCGTTGCCTTTGCACTATTCCAGGTTTTATTAGTCTCAAAACAATATAATCTTTTTACATCAAAGTGAGGTTTGATGATTTTGAGTTTATAAAGCAGATGCATTGCAAATAAGAGAATTCAATATATTCTTGCACATGACTTTCTAATTCTTTTATTTACCGATAAAATCAATTGTTTGCGAGGAGAAAATGATGAAGAAATCCATGTCTTTCTATCATTAAGGTTCGGTAA
This sequence comes from Panulirus laevicauda, assembly GCA_032273605.1. Lineage (NCBI taxonomy): Eukaryota > Metazoa > Arthropoda > Malacostraca > Decapoda > Palinuridae > Panulirus > Panulirus laevicauda. Next base: position 798 of record JAUTXX010007958.1, read on the forward strand.
TCCTAAGATCAACTTCATCGTTATTCTCATCCTAGACCGCTATGATTATTACGTTGAATGAGGATGGTATTCAAGCTCGCATTGAAGAAAGATATCATCCTGCTGTGAATCACAGCTCATGCATGTTCTCAAGTGGAGTAAAACCGTGATGAGTGCCCCAGTGTTGCTGAGGTCCCAGTACTGACCCGAACACGTCGGTGTGGCCTGCGGGTGACCATGCATGCGAGGTTGGCCTGCGGGTGACCATGCATGTGAGGTTGGCCTGCGGGTGACCATGCATGTGAGGTTTTCGCAAGAGTTACTCCGGTGAGCAACTAACGAGGACTGAGCCTCTTGTTAGCGCTGACAGTGTGGCAAGCCTATGAGTTACGGTCTGTACCAAGGGGAAGATCAGGGTTACGGGGGCATAAGGTTTATTCCCTGACCTACTATTGTCTGGGTCATGCGGCTGTAAATGGTGTTCATGGACCAGTATCTAGTTCACAGACTGTCAGGCTACCTGCCTTTTTTGACTCCCGAGTTTTATATCCACGAGTGACGTGGTGGAGGACCAAGATGGTCTGAAAAAATTGATGGTCTCTTGTAAACATGATCCTGTGTTGTGATTCATCATGTCTTTTATCATTGTAAAGGCATTTTCGTAACATGGTCTTGTTCCCTTTTGTAAATCTGGGACTCGAGGTTTGATTTGTAACTTCTTTTTTATGATAAAACACTAGACTTATTTCCACAACCGACAGAAACTTGCCCAGAGAACTACCAGGAAACCGTTTCATTGTCGCTGTAAACCAGTGTGGGTACAAACAAGTTTCTCTCGCTTTACTTCACTAGATTGATCTCGCGTGTTTCTTATGCCATGTTTTACTGGGTTATTTCAATGCAGACGCTACAAGTCTATTTGAGTTTAATATCCAGATTTGCACTTTCGCTCCATAACAGTTTGCTAAGTGCATTTATACTCCCTCATCAGGCAAGGCTGACGGGCCTCTAAAGCTAATGTGTCTGAGTGTTGTCTGTCGTAAAGCCAAGTGTGTTTCTGTTTTTGATGCAAGATGCCACCTGGAGGACGTTATGAGGGTTGGAATGTGCGACCATCTGGCAGGAATGTCTGGATTATCTCTTCAACTCAGAAAAATTGGTACAGGATCAATGGATTTTACGGACTGCGACCTCAAGAAAAAATTACAGAGACAGTCAACCGAAATGTTTCCCCATACTCAGCGGTGTAGCTGTAAATAGCAGCGGTTTCGACATACTTTCGTCCACGGCACATCCACAATCTCCTGTGTCTCGAGCGGCCTCGTTGTGATAGAGCCTATATTTTGTGGTGACCTTTGCTATTGGATTTCCTAGGTTGAGAAACCCAAAAGTAACTGCAGAGACAAAATGTGTTCACTCAATACAGTCTTTATGATGACTATGAAAACCTTATTTTCCGGGAGGATCACAGGAGCCTGTAGTTCGATGTGTCACCCACAACTTCATACGTAACTGTAAACACTTAAATATTGTACAGAGCCAAACACCTACACTCGATCACCTGTATTCCTGATATTCAAATTCCCAGCACGACCTACGCCCACTGGTGTACTGCGATGACTGCACGGAAGTTTTCCGTCCTTGTTCGTCTTGTATATAAAACGGTGAAAGATTTACTCGCAATAGATATACATGTAGCCAGGAGTGGACAACAGGTGTCCACAAGTTGTAGGTGTCCGAATGTTAGCATACAGGAGGTCTGGCTGAGGGTGTGGAAGGCAATACACGGTTGGGTGGGTTTGATACCCACCCACACCAACGCTAGTGGCCCGCTGGCTGGTGAGCCGACCTCCAGCTCGCTGATCTTTTGAGTAGCGAGAAAGAAAAAAAAATATAACTCGATTGTCTTCCTCTGGTATACTGGAGGGTAACGATCGTTGGTAACAGCCGTAACATGTAACAATACCAGACTGAATCCTTTTGGTTATTAGATGCGGGTAGGCGGCTTTAGTTAACACAAGAATCTAAACATTGAAACTGCCATGCAATATAACTGTCATGCAATACAATCAAAATGTGTCAGATGTAAAACTTGAGAGTCATGATAAACCGAAGAAAACTTGATCCATAAGTCGCCAGCACAGACGTCCGCATGTGACTCGCAAGAGTACAGTGATCAGCGTCCAGAACCAGTCATTACCATGTACCAGGCCACCTACACTCCGACGCAAGGATTCGTTTGTAGAAAATTGTGCTTGTGCATCAGTGTGTACATTTGATCATTGTGTGTGTGTGTGTGTGTGTGTGTGTGTGTGTGTGAATAATATATACTTGTAAAACACATCAAATTCTTTAATAACTAGTTGTATTTGAGGAAGCCACTGTTCTCAAGTAGCACCCGCTGTCATAAAGCTGGCTACGTGCGTCGCATCACGGAAGAGAGAAGCAACACGTAGACCTATCATCAGGCTGACATGTCCAGGCTTCCTCGAGTGGCTAAAGACAACTGTTGTCATATGCAGACAAGACTTGCCTCTGCAGCCAACGTATCATTATCCGAAAAAAAACTAAACCCAGCGACGAGAAAATTGCTCTGAAATCAACTGGCTCCTGCGCTCGGGGAAGGGTTCGTCAGCAGGTCTTGTCATCAGCAGCTTTGAAAAATACGAGGAAATATTTCAAGTACGATCAGTTGCTGCAAAGTGTTCATGATCTTATTTTGTAGAGATCATGACATTCAAATTTGTTTGATACATTTTGTTTCTCCGGGTGACGAATGATCCCTCCATATAAATACACAAGACAAGGGCACACTAACAAGGTAGCAAGTGGTGCTGTGTCCTTGACTTGGATATCGTCGTCATCCCTAACACTAATACCAACCTGAACAGGACGACTGAAGGTACACGAGTTCTTCCAGGTGAATCCTGGAATACGATGGACTTTATGCTGGCTGGAGTTTGTATCATGATACTCAACCCTACATGAATACTTCGTCATCCGGGAATGTGAAGGTCAATGACACTACAGCTTTGGCTCTTGTCATGAATAATCTGCCTCTTTATCTCTGTCATCATTATCACTGGGTGGACCAAGTCTCTCGGCACAACCACTGGAAATCTGAATCGAGAGATCATTACGGGAAGCAGAACTTATAGTAGTAACTAAGTCCCGGCGTCTCGACTCCCAGCCAGGTGGCACGCAAGGTCATTAAGCTCACATACAACTCCTTCCAGTTGCTGGCCGGAGGTCACTAACGACGGAACCCCAGGGGACAACACGACCTACGCCCGTCTCCTCACGTAGCCCCTTGCTCAACTCTCTCTCTCTCTCTCTCTCTCTCTCTCTCTCTCTCTCTCTCTCTCTCTCTCTCTCTCTCTCTCTCTCCACCATGTGACCGATTTCTTTTCTCCATCTCTTTCTTTGTCTATCTCAGACAGCTAAAAGCAGCATAGTCATTTAAATGAACATAGATTAGGTTAATCTGAGATGGAGAATTTAACTGAAATCTGACACAACCTCACAGGTAAAAGGGGCTACGGTAGGTCATACGATGTAGCAGTGGCTCGAGACATGACACTTGAAATCAGGCACGTGAGCGATATGTAATCAACAACCTCGTCATAGCGACATCAACCATAACTTGCCATGAGCTACAACCAGGATGTAAACCATTAAGCAGCATAAAGGTAAAAAAAAAATGTAATGACTGTATTCTATGCAAATGCCAGACTTATCAAAGTGTAAATGGGTGAGTCATTTACATATGCTGATGTGAAAACCCGGATGGGTCACATCAGCAGTTACAGTTAAATGTAGATGACAAAAATTGTGCGGCAGAAACAGAACTCTGAGACGTCACCTCTGGAAAGTGGATGTGCAACTGTATATAAAAATGCAACTGAAACACATCAAGTATTGCTTGAAGATACAGAATATAGAGGAAAAGTGCTTTTATTATGTACAGCATCAGTCAGCTATCACCATGATGAACAACTTGGGAAGATTATCAGGAGGAAAGCAGACTGTACGTGAAGCGACCAAACGCAACAAAATCTTATCCTCGCCAAACATTTCATACATCTTGGTGAGGTCGGTGAGACACTAGGGGTTTGTGATCATGTAATCAGTTTCCAGCAACACAGGACCACATATAATACAGATGATAATATGATCAAAATCTGAAACTGTAAAGTACGTAATCATGAGGCGTGATGCAAGTGTACAGTCATCATGTGGTGCAGGTACACGTGTTCACTCGACCAGTGTATACTACAATGAACGGTATACTACCAGCTCTGATGACAGCTTAACTCGTCCCCAGCGGTCCCTGAGACTCTTGATCTTCTTGAAACACACCTTCTTACACTGTCTTCTTCTGGATAACGAGGGACTTATCTCAATCGGGAAACCATCTTGGGTTACAAAACTGTCGGAGCAGAAGTTGGAATCTATTCTTAGTATCGTCAGTCTTACAGAATGTTGCTTCAGCTAATGATCTCGCCAGAGGAGGACAGGGTCATTCTCTCTCTTCCCATTCCTTGTTTATTCAGTTATTTCTTGGTACTCGTGTATAGGATTTTTGGTTTGAATCACATCAATCATTAATGAGGCCCTTAACCACGACTCTTCACAAGATACATTAACCTGACCTTTGAAGTTGGGTTCAGAGTTAAATAGAAATATGTGATCAACGCAAGTGTTGCGACCATGAAACTCCACACTCGGGATGTAGTCTGCATCACTCTATATAATTCTACCACTACGTGAGCGACTACGTTAGATTATGCTACTAGCCCATGTAGTGATTAACTTCAGGCGATTCTGGACGTACTGATGATGGTATGTTTAAAACGTAGTATGAACTGATGCTGAAGTCTTGGTCATGAAATTCAAGAATATTTAACTAGAACAAATAGAAGCGTAGTTATGGCATGATACGAATTTGTTTGTTGCGTTGCTTGTGTTCATGGTAATTCCGGCGACTTTCCTCTTGGGCATTTTGAATATCATAATCATTCCAGCGGTAACTATACGCCGCCACACCGTGAGCTGTATAAGAAAAGCTTTAGAAAAAAATGTATTTTCTTATCAGCATCCGACCCGAGGGACTGCGGGTGACACGCCCTACTTGCCTTTTACCCACCATTTCATCACTCATATTGACCACAGACTCTACAAGCCCCTACAGGCCCTGCGTTGATGTTCAATACATTCATCCAGACTTCAGGGACAATTTGAAATAACATCTACCCCAGCATACGGGCCCCTTCTTCCATAATGCGCATAGATTGACGTAGAAATAGATATCTGGGGGCAATCCGAACGCACCTTGGCAGGGATGGTCCCTGGGTGGTCCCTGGGTGGTCCCTGGCAGGGATTGTCACTGGGTGGTCCCTGGCAGGGATGGTCACTGGGTGGTCCCTGGCAGGGATGGTCACTGGGTGGTCTCTTTTCATATTCATGGTAGGTAACCCTAGCCAACATCCAAGATGGCCGCTGTTGCAACTAAACCCAGGCGAATGACACAGACTCGTGTAAGACTCGGTAGTTCTCTCTTTGTAACGTCTCATGACAGTAACTTTGAAGGACGAGTTGCTGTACGATGAGAGTATCCCACACACACACACACACACACACACACACACACACACACACACACACACACGTGGTGCGAGACTGGACAGACCTACAGTGCTGTAGTACAGGAAGGTTGGAGGAAACTCACCTGCATCATCTGATGGTTGTCCCACATGTGGGTTGGGTGGTGCTGCGTGTAGGTCACTACAGCCACCAGCATGAGCACCGCGTTGCTCAGGAAATACAGCGGGAAGAGAACTTGCTGCACCTGCGCGAACACGTGTCTTGGGACGGTGAAGAAGAGCGCCAGGCCTGGCAAGTTGGAGAAAATCAAATAATTGAGCGAAAAGTTAGTTATATACTGCCACCACCACGTGCGAGGGTGAATTAGTCAAAAGTAACGACAAGTATGTTTTGATTATGGTATGTAAGGAACTTTAGATCAAAAGTATATGATGGAGTTGTTTTGTGGTGTATAGTATCATTCCCATCGACCAAGCAAACTTTAATCTTTCAAGTCTGAACAACAAGCCTATCAAGGCTCCAGTCAGTTTTGCTCACCAGACACAAACGTCATCCAGACTTGACTCCCGAAGACGGTGCTGACGGCGGAGACATAGAGGAGGCGTGTGAGCGTAGAGGCTTCGGTGGCATGCCTCCGGGAGTCGGGGAAGAGCCTGAAGGCGAGGTACACCACAGCAACTATGGTGATGAAGTGTGCTGGCTGCGTGTGCTCCAGCAGCTCCCTGAGTGACAAGAGGAGAGGCACATCCAAGTTAGTATTCTGGCATCAGGAAACTCACTCTTATCCTTATATGAGACACTTCATGATAATGTATATATAGAGAGGATGAGGAAACGAGGTTCATCTTTTGGCTACAACGGTTAATGAAAACTACAAACCAAGTTGCCTGAACTAACAACAGACCTACCACAGCAACGAAGTACGCCTTTGTAAGGAAAGGAGAAGAAAAGATTCAGGGTTCCTCACTCAGGGTAATGTACTACCAAGTCAGCAACTTCTGAAGTAAGAAAGTGACTCGCTGGAGGAGTCTGTGTTTAAGCTAGTTCGAGCACTCCATACGAATCTCGTGGCATAATCTATAATTTACAAAGCGTCACTTAGTCTTCAAACCGAGGCAGAACTCCGAGTTCTTATACAAATAGCGCGTTAATCTCACTGTCCGGGTGACACTAACTGATGTGTCTCGTAGGCCAACCTTCACGACCTCAGGGGTTAGAATAGCTCAGTAAGCACTATACTGCCACACCGTCTACAGCAAAGGACGACACGCATTATATGTGCATCTTTTCCGACGAGACTCGGCCACGAGGGTAGAATGACGTAAACATCCATCGTAACTTTACGTTAATCATGTAACTTTGTTCATCTCTAAATCGCAGTTCAACTCCCCTCTCTCAGGACCCGCTATCTGCCCAGCTGTCACAACAGTCCTGCCTCGCTGGAACAAGGCCATAAAACAAAAACTCCCCAAATATAGTAAATCCCGGCGACAGATGATCATCATTACACAATATCAAATCCAATAAACGTAACGTTACCTACAGGCTTTTTCATGATAAAGACCTCAGGTTATGCACATGGATACTTTCCTGGCAACAGTTTCTTCACTTAAACTGTCAATAAAAGATCGAATAGATATTTCCAAGCGTTTGTACGTTACTTTCACGGGCAAACTGTAGCACCGAGACCCAGATCGTGGGTGTCAGTACTTCAGAATTTGGGCAACGTTTAAGCGCGTTGGCTTTGAAGGCCGCTTTGAGACCACCAAAAGCCACTATCAAAAGCTTTATATGTACATTATATTCAGTTCACTGGACTTGACACAAGCAACCTGGCTGCCAGAAGTTATAACGAAGGTCCCTCAGGATCAAAGGCAGAATTCAAGAGTATCGCCTTAAAGGCTAACAAAAGCCACCTTACAATATGATATAAAGATTTTCTTTATATGTTGTTATTTATTTTCGTGCAGCGCCGAACGCCCCTCCAGCTGGCACTAAATAAAAGGAAACATTAAAAAGCACAACAGTCCTTTTCCATATATTAACGTATAATGCATTCCTGTGTAAAGACAACAGCTAAATACTGGCTTCCTCATAGTTCTAGACAATCGGCTTTATGTTTACAAGCTGTATTGTAAAACTGATCGAGAAGCTCAGGTCTCCTTTATCTGTATAGTCTGTGGGATTACATTACTGTGGTACACGTTACAGGACAATATCTTTCCTGGAAAAACTGTATCAGACGGAACTACATACCCACCGGTTTTCTATGATCTCTGTTATCCATACTTGTTTATTTCTTATCGTCTGTAATCTTAGACATCAATTGTCATGTGTTAGTTTCTACAGAGTTTATCACAAGATCAACTTTCCCAAGTACTATAATCCTGTGTAACAATGAACAACTTCGACCCTGGGCTTCTAGAACGTGTGTAACATAATCCTGTTTGCGAATATGATAGCATTAATCACGTTTGTGCATGAGAGTATAAGGTCCACCATATTCGTGTGTGAGAACATATGCAGCTTAGTCAGTTCAAGAACATTGTATTCACCATATCCATGTTCATGAATATCGTCATCCACCACACTCGTGTTGGACAACATGACAGTCTACCATTAGTGTTTGAGATCGCAATAGCGTCCACCATAATCGCGTCCCACAAAGTGAGAGGGTCTGCCATATTTGTATCGGAGAAGGTGCCACCGTCCGCTACAGTATATTTGCACTATCTATAGTAAACATTCGATACAAGAAATTCTTCGTTCGATATCCATCCTATTTTGATATGACTACCTCATCACATAACAATCATGCTACAGCATCCCCTAGTAACTATGGTCACGTGGCCGCATTCGATTACACCATCATCACTCACTATATTGTATAACATTCCCGTCCAACAAAGACTGCAAATCAGTTTTCAAAAACTGGAAAGGCCATGAAATTACCTACAAGTTCATGACACTCGTTATAGACACTCCATCAACATGCATGCGTTAAGACAACACGGTCTTGAAATCAGCCGGTGACAACAAATGAAAGACGAATGTTATGGTTTTAAAGGAAACTGCGCGAAATTGCATGAGGAGAAGAGTGAGCCAAGGTCCGAGTTAGCGAGGCTATCGTACCGAAGAGTATTTGGGTGTCTGAGTATGTGGCTTTGTCTTAGTAGACCCGTTTGTTTGTCCATGTGTACATGCTGCCATACGTAATGAATAGGCAGGAGTCCATGAATCCCTGAGTGTGTAAACATCCATGCTTGCATGTGCATTCTTGGGTTTTTGTGCGTATGTTCATGCACCCATCCGTGCTTGTATGTACATACGTCCAACGTTGACGTGGATTCGCGGGTGTGCGTGTATGCCTCCATGTACGAGTAAGACATACATGCGTCTGTGCACATGTCCATATGTGTATGCATTAATCCATGCACACCTATATGTGAATGCAAAAGCTTTGGCGTGTATGTTTAAGTGATCGGTAAGCAGGGGTGGCAAACATAATTGCGCTACTTCAAAACGCACCTATCACGTCACTTTGAGTATGAGTGGCCAAATATATAACAAGTCGAGTTTTATCTTCGGGAAAATTTTCCTACAGGATTTCAAATCCTGAAAAATACTTTCCATGAGTTGCGTATATAGCGAACTAGTGCATTGCCTTAGGAAACAATCACAATGGAAACCATCCAGAGAAATGCGTTTGCTTGTGATAGATGTGCTTGAGCGCCCTGTGCCACGTGCTTGCATGCCTGCATGACGCACCTATTACAACACATTCCTACTTGAGGCATCGGTAACCGTGTATTCCTCAGGGACACATCACCTATACTCGACAGCGACACTGTATGTCCAACGAAGCGCATCAAACACACTCACCTGTAATTTGGCGCGTTTTCTTTCTTCTCTTCTGACTGGAAGTTCTTGTATTTATTGCCGTACTCCTTGATCTGCGCCTTGGTCACCTTGGTCGGTTCCCTCTTCCGCGAATCTACGAGTTTCTCTAGTTCCTGTCTCGTCAGGGCGTCGGAGGATGAAGTGAACATATCAAATCCATCGGAGGATCTGGATTTTTGCATCTCCGCTGGACGGAACTCTGAGATGGAATGGAAACGGTTACGGGTGGGGGAAGTTGGCATGTCTGGAGGTGCCAACATCCTAGCCCCAACTCCTGCCACCGTCATAGTAGAGACGTTTTCTATGGTCGACACGCACATTAACTCGGCAGGTACTTCTCGGGACAGGCTCCCAAGACCACAACAGTGAGATAAGTAAACTAGAACGATTGCACTAAAATGATTAGAACCTGACGGTGAAAGAGCGCCTTTTTCCCGTTCTTGAAATGAATTACAAAGACAGTTCTGTCTGCCAAGATTATCAAGTTAATGTAATCTTGGGTCTTCAGGTATTTACCGGTGGAGCTCAGGTCGAGATATGAACACGAAGTGTTTGCCTCACTACTATATAGTCACCGGCGGCACGAATTACCCCTGCAGTTGCCAGATAGCGGATTTCTGTTGCAGCGTTGGGTACGCTATATACTTGCCAATTTGCATGATTTTTCGTTAGCATGTGGTCGGATCTAATGGGCATCAACAGCTGAAGATGATGAACGCAGAATCCGTACCGTACATCAAGCATAGATTTACTTAAAAAGTTGGCAAATGGTCATTGCCAAGCGTTGATTTCTGGCGGGAATACGACTGAAGAATGACATTGCAAATGTACGAAAGAAACCTTTTCCAAACTGGGTTAAAGATGGAGTTTAAGATGATCTTGAAAATTAGACACCACTGCAAGGTTACCGACATTTATTAGGTCAACGGTCTCATAAGATCTGAGATAACGGCAAAAATACTTTAGACATTATCTAAGTAAAATTACAAATCCAGCATCAAGTGGCTATACACCCTTAGCGTCACGTACGCTATGCTCTCTCTCCTCTCTCTCTCTCCCGCTCTCTTTCTCCTTCAAGCATCAGTTATCTGCGCGCAGTCTCGATGGTTTTCCAGAAAGAGCGTTTTACGTAAGTCGTGAAGTCACAGGACATGAAATACTCAATAAAGATCCTCCTTAACGATGCGCATTGTAATTGTTGTGATGATGACATTTGCGTAAAGCTGCTTTACAATGATGTGTGCCAAGAGGGGTGCGCATATTCGGAACGAAAATAAGTCAAGGTGATACATGCTTGGAGAGAGGGCTTGGCCGAGGGGCGGAGTCTGAGAGCGGCATCACGGCAGCATAGAGTTGGGCGCCTCACTCTGGTCACAGACGTTGTCGGGGAACGTCGTGCGTATCTTCGCGTTTTCTGGCTGCGTCAGCGGTGCTGTATGTCCTAATTGATGGCACCTCTTTGCCCAATTCTCATCTGGTTTATTACTTATTTCACCCGACAGGCCATGGCTGGTCACATCAGCTGACCATACGCCTCTGATGCTCGGTGTTGATGTCATCCGACACATCGTAAATCAGGTGGAAGGTTAAGATCACGGGGTCACTTGTGTGTACCACGGGAAGGTTCCCATGTCCAGTGCGCTCGCGAACTGAGAATATTTCCTTTTTTCACTTTGATGATAGATTAATTATTACAGAATTAAGATCTTAATGTTTCTGGTACACTAAATCTCGATTGAAGACGCGAGAATCAGTATCGGCTTCTGTCAACGAATCCGGGTAAAATATATTTCGCCTGAAGAAGGAACATGATTGAGCACAAGGATGACTTACGTTGTCAGTCTTCTGTTTACTTACAGACCGTATCCGTGATGATAGACAGGAATATGTAATTTGAAGAAACTGAGCGACAAAATCGTTATATAGTTTGTTAGGTGAATGTGGACATGTTCGATACTAGTCGGAATAAGATTAGTCCTATTATTCATCTTTGTGTCCATGATTATATATATCCCCACCAAAAAAAAGGAAGATGTATAAGCTGCAGCACAACAATGATTGTCGGAACAGAGGAATGACTGACTACCGAATGATGCGACACGTGAGGCACTACCGGTGCGCTGCTGTTGTGTTACGACGTTACTGGGACACTTCGGGAGCTTTCGTAGACGAGACATTTTCAGAAAATCCATAGTGATGAATAATTAGTTTTATGAAGATGAGTAAATAATGACGTACAGATACATTATAGATAAATATCATAGGTCAAATGTAGATGAGTTCTTGTGCTCAGTTAATGATTCTGATGTAAGACTACTTATTTCCTGTCTTAAGTATGCCACTGTGGCAACTGCTTGTGGGATGCAGTATACCACCACACACATCTGGGTATTTGGTAAATAGCTATGTTCATATAGGCCTTCATGGCTCCATGGTTAGCGTTGCTGACCGTGTGTCACACACGGGCGTGCTTGGGTTCGAATCCAGAGCGTGGCATTTGGCCCGCAGTCCCACAGGCCTGGTCGAAAAGCGAGTGTCTTGGGATGGGGTTCCTTGTGTTTATATATGTATATTTGTGTGTGCGTGTGTGTGTGTGTGTGTGCTTGAAACAGATGGATTTGTATATATTTATGGATCTAGAGAAAACATATAGTAAGGCTGATAGAGATGCTTTGTGGAAGGTCTTGATAATATAAGGTGTGGGAGGAAAGCTGCTACGAGTCAGTTTTTATCAGCTCGTTCACCAAAGACCCGTCTTACCTATTTCCTCGTCTCGTAAGAAATTCGTGTTTTCCCCAAGACGTCATTAAGGTACCAGGTAATGCATCCCTAACACTGAAGCTTCTGTTATCAGTCTTACATATTTTCTTCACAGAAACTTATAAAAATTTGTCGTCTGCTAATAAGAAATACAAGATGAAAAATTTCACCTTAATTTTGGGCAAAAGCAAACTTAAAACTGACTGAAATATGTGCTTAGATTAGTAATGAAATATGAAATGTTAATATTCAAACATTCTTGTCAGGAATTGATTCCAACCTGAAAACCAGATCTACTTGTCGTGAAAATAATCAACTTTTTGTGACCATTAAAGAAACATACTTTCAGAAACTGTCCTCCGTCCTTTACGCGGTATCCAGACCTCAGAGAGTTTCTGAGAAATGAAAAAGATTCATCCTGGAGCAAAATGTATCTCGGGTATGTCATAAACAACTATCTGAAAATGAGCAGATGACTGCTTGAGAATATTGTCTGGTAACCTAGAGTGTACTACAACCTCACCAGGCCCACGGTATGGATGTCAGTCGTCGTCTTGGGAAGATATTCATCCAAACTACATAATGTCTTAACCTCAGGAGACGACCCATTAAGCGACGGGGCTAGCTTGGTGGGACTACCCAGATATTCATGATTCTGTGAGTCGTTCTAGCCACTCCCAAGAACTTTTGCCGTCAGTGTGGCACTCGCACAGATGCCTGCGTCCAGTTTTGGGAACCTGCTAAACTTGTTGTGCAACTCCGCCTCTTGGGGAATACACGCGAGGCGCAAGCTGTGTTTATGTTTGCTTTGATGCCGCACGAGGAATACGTTTGCACTGCGGTGTCTTGTGAAGTGTTACTTTCTGCGGAGTGTTGCGGATCTGGTGTTGCGAAGTCTTATATTTCAACGTACTTCAGGTTTTGTTGTATACTACAGTTTTTTTTCTCCGTATGGTATCAGGAGTTTTGTTATTTCGTTCATTTTGTCCCTCGACGTGTCAGTACTGTGTCATTTTGTCCCTCGAAGTGTCAATACTGTGTCATTTTGTCCCTCGACGTGTGACAGGTGATGGTGTGTTGCTCTCCTCTGTCATACAGATCCGTAGGCGTTTCTCCATAGCATTATTTCATGTTTTGTTGTATCGTTTCCTTACGATGAATGTGGCTTTTTGTCTGAAATCGCGTGTATGATGATCGAATTGCTTGTGTGCTGTTACAGTTGGCCATCAGTCGTGTGCATGTCTACTCTGAAACGCAACCATGTTTCTCGTTCCATTAGCTTACATTTTCAAGTAATAGATAACACTCAGACGTTGAACACTAAATAAAAGATCTCAACACGTTGTACTGTTCAACAGTAGTCAATCTGAATTTTCAGAAAACTAGTGCTATCATCTATCCTGTCGACACATGATCTGGTTAACAACATTATCACGGTAATATTTTGTATAGACTCGCAAGATCCTTCATGTATATGACGGTAGGGGAACCTCATGGTTGGCAGGCTGTTCCCTGGTCAGGCAGTCATACGCGGAGAGGCGCTGGACCAACAGCATGACATGTGGCCGATGCATTGATAAATAACATGGAAGACTTGTCCTCCCACTGGCGGCCGTGCCTCCAAGCGAGAAGATCCTCACTTGGATCATTGATGTGGCTGACGACGTATAGTTGTCAACCAGAACAAACATCTAAAAACTCGAGAGTATTTTATGGTATGGGTTTCGTTGGCCTGAAACCCAGCCTAAAAGGTGGAAAATGCGGGTTTGTCTATCAACGAATTAATGTAAAGAAGACAAAGGATATCTGGTAATGAACATGCCGTCATGCCTTATCTGTTGTATGACATCAATCAGATAATGACAAAGAGCGTCGTACCTCCCAATTGTGTTGTGAATGTGGGTAACACATTAAACTAACTAGAAGTAGCGTGCTAGGCTGGTGAAACTTTCTAAAACGACGAACCAAACGGCATCTCGGCATAGTGAAACAGCAGTTCCCAGTGGACGCCAGCAGAGAGAATAACAATAGTTTTTAAATACCGAGATGATGCAACCCACCAGTGCCTGGCTGCGGTGCTGTGTGATGACCCGTTGACAATGGTCTAATACCACGAAGAGCGCCGTACTGAATGATGTCTTTCGAGAGTGACAGAGACCGCGCACACCGTCTCCTGTTTCTCAGTTCAACATCTCTGTAAAACCTCCTCTTCACTCTCCTGTTATAAAAAGAAAAGCAAAGCTACCGCTGAGGCATCCTTGGGTTATCTGTGAATAGATCGGAATGACGTCAGCAGACCATTCGCACGCCCTCATAACAACAAGAAGGCGAACGTGCCTAAACATTACCATGATTTACGAATTCAATAATATTTCGACAGGAGGAATGCTCGGCAAAGGAGAAAGATTTAAGCCAATCGCAGTTCTGTTGGGGTTTAGGAGAAAAATAGCCTTCCTCTTCGGGTATAGTGGAATAGGATGTTGTCTGAGTAAATTGGTCCCCTTGTGAGGTATCTAAGATACACATGGGGATGTATGGGTAACTTGGGAAGGATGAACAGAACCGTTCAATGCATCGGTAAGGCACTGTTCACTGGGTTGATCTGACGGGACTTTCGTGCATACCGCAGCAGATTTATTTGATGTTGACTTTCAAACATGGCAGTTTTAAGGGCATATCATGGGGGCACCACCTTAGGCAGACACACAGTTCACAGCGTTCTCAGTATGTATTCTGATTTGGTGTCATGTGATCTTACTGTACGTGATTACCCTAAGTGTTTACGTTCTACACCAGTATTGAAACGATGGTAGAGTTGTGATCCAATACATGCTAATACCAAGTTACACTTTTGGCTTGCCTTTACGCATACAGTTCTCACAGGGTACAGCAACTTGTTGCTGTATGCAACATGTATGTTTAGATCTAGCCCAAAAGCAGCAAAGTCCGTGTGTGGAAAATGTGTATCCATGAATGGCAGAATTCTTAACAGTAAAGAGACATCCACATGTAGGACACATTATGACAATGAGGTTAGGTGATGGACGCAGCTAAACGGTGGTTGAAATGCATATCAGATAACAACATTTCATTTTCATCAATACTGACGTCACATGTATATTATTCCAGCTTTTCATCTGTGATTTACACTACTTTACTCACTCTACTGTCAGTTCAGTACGATGAAACTTTACAGTGATGAACACGTATGTGTAGATTGAATTATGTATTGTAATAGGAGACCAGGGAAACCAAGCAATCTCCTATTCAAGTTAAATTTGAGATTCTATAGAATCATGAAGAGGAACAGGGTTGTTGTAGTCGTGTGTTGATGGATAGTCATGAGTCATGCTAGCAATGCTCTTACTTATTTTCTGAATGTGAAGAATCCATGAATTATTTGTACAAGTTTGTTTAGTGAATATGAACACGTGTCTGACATATTCATGATATGTGTAACATGTGTTTTTACATTTTATA